>CM042835.1:11261338-11292096 GCA_023653725.1 Bungarus multicinctus | reverse complement strand
TCCATGCTTTTTAAACAAATTCCATATAAGCAGGGATCCTCAAAATTGGTAACTTTACAGACTTGTGGGACTGGCGAGGAATTCAGGAGTTGAAGTCCACAGTATTAAAGTTGCCAAGTTTGGAGACTTGATAAGTGTCTGTTAAAAAAGTGGGAAAACAACACCACCTCCCATCATTTCAACAGCCTCCAAGATGTGTGCCTTGACTGGTGAGTGAACAAATAAATCAGCCTTTTCTACTCTTGCTAATTTGAAAAGTGGTTTCCAGAAAAATTCAACCACTCTGAGATGAACGTACTCTTAGATGATGACTCCTTTTTTTTTTTAATTCTCAACTAACTCAGAGAAGTCCTCCAACTTCATTTCATCTTTATTTCAAGACTGATCTCCTTATTGCAACTTTTATAGGTTGCTATGTTGATCCCCAACGCTTCCTGGATTGACTGTGTAATATGAGATCACTCAGTCATTCCTGGGAAAGAAAGCTCTTGCCGCAGAGAACCTGATGCTGCTGTAAAACTTTTGGATGTTTTAAAATTAAAAGGAAAAGACCTCCTAACCATTTTGTTTGTGCATGAAAACAATGCAGCTCGTTTGTCCACACACCTTGAACGTCTTCTTATGAAGAGGAAAGAAAACTAGCTGTAAGTATAGGGAGGAATTGTGCTGATTTTATCCCTTAGTCTAGTGCTAAATTAAACTAAGTTAAACTAAACTTAGCTAAATTAAGTTAATTCAGTTAAACTAAGTTAAACTAAAATCAATTCGCAACATCATATTGTACAAGTGCATTAGTTGTATCACATAGAAGTTACACTTCATTACTAAATGAAGAAGTTGTAAATGGTCCAACACTAGAAGTTTTAAAAAAGAGATTGAATAACCATTTGTCTGAAGTGGTGTAGGGTTTCCTGCCTAATCAGGGGGTTGGACTAGAAGACCTCCAAGGTCCCCTCCAACTCTGTTATTCTATTCTATACAAATACTTTTCAGCTTTCTGTCATATAGCAACATCCATGTATGTATGGATAGGTATAGCAGAGGTGGTATTCAGCAGGTTCTGACTAGTTCTGGAGAACCGGTAGTGGAAATTTTGAGTAGTTCAAAGAACCGGCAAATCCCACCTCTGACTGGCCCCACCCCCATCTATCCTCTGCCTCCCGAGTTCCAGCTGATTGGCTGGGTCTTCTTTGTTGCCCTGCACAGGAGAACGGAGCTGAAAAGCAGGTTAGTAGAGTGGGGAGGGAATGGGATTTTGCAGTAACCTTCCCCCAGGAGTGGGGAGGGAGTGGAGATTTTACAGTATCCTTTGCCCACAGAACTGGTAGTAATTTTTTTTTTAATCCCACCACTGTGGTATAGGGAGTCCTTGAGTTACAATTATTCATTCAGCAGTTCAACATTATGAGAGCACTGGAATAAAATGATTATGACGTCCTGACCATTGCAACATCCCCATAGTCATATGATCAAAATTTAGGCACTTGGCAATTGGCATATATTTATGATAGATGCAGTGCTCCAGAATAATGTGATCCCCATTTTCAACCTTCCCAGCTAGCTTCCAACAAGCAAAGTCAATGGAGGAAGGCAGATTTGTTTAATGACTGCATGATTCACTTTACAGTTTTGCTTAACAACCATAGCAAAAATAAAAAGATCATAAAATTGAGTACCAGTCACTTAACTGCTTTGGTTAGCGACAGAAACTCTGGCCCCAATTGTGGTTGTAAGTCAAGAACTACCTCTATGTTACTGCGGGGAGGAAAAACGAGACAGCACAATCTTCCAATCTGATGTCCACCAGAAGAGTTTTACTGGTCATTCTAGCGACAATACTTGGAACTGTAATCCAAATATTTTTAGAGAGGACCAGGAGGGAAAGGTATAAGTAAATCAGTATGCACTCTTAGCCAGTGAGGGTTCTTGAGCTTAGTCTACATTTATAAGCAATCATATCATCGTTGAATCATACGGCTGATTCTTGGGTTATTTCATCCAACCTTCTATTTCATTCAGAAATTCCAGCATGAACAGATCCACAGCAGATAGGTAGTAGCTAGCTTCTACTTGAATACTTTTAGTGACAGAGAGTTCTCTATCCCCCTATACCAGAGGTCTGCAAACTTGGCAAATTTAAGACTTGTGGACTTCAACTCCCAGGATTCTCAAGCCTGGGAGTTGAAGCCCACAAGTCTTAAAGTTGCCAAGTTTGGGGACCCCTGTCCTTTACAATTAATTTCATTGATGAAACTCTCTTATTGGCACGAGAGAGTTCTTCAACAATATAACCCATAATCTGTCCTTGCTATGCATGCCTATTAAATCCAAATCCCTCGCTCTTAGACGAGACAAAATAAATATTTGCATCCTTCCATGAGGACAAGTGCTAGCATGTCCTTACTCTTCTACGCCCAGAGCTAAACACATTCCCTCCCTTCAACCTTTCTTTCCTTTACGATCTCTTCATAGTCTTGTTAAAATGAACAGCACACCCAATATCCTTTTCCCTGCTTGCACTTACGATGAATTTTTGCAGTGGGCAGCAGTGATCACCCAAGATGGGTGAATGAGAGTCCCTCCACATTCCAGTATGGATCCCAAAAATAGGGCAGCCTGCCACGGCTGGGAATGGGGCACACATGGATCTCCCCCCACGATTCTACGTTCTTCCTCTGTTGTGGCTGGAAAAAAAAGAGAGAGAGAGAATAAAAACGAATAAACTGCAAACCAAGGAAGAAAGAGTCCCAGAAGAACCAAAAGATGCATTGAAGTCAGATATCAAGGCACCAAGTTCTAAGAAAGGATGAGATTCCCTTTGGATCTCAAGAAGATATATTACAGATCTCTTCCCTTAAGGAGTTCCACCTGGTGGAACGAAAAACAAGGGCCTTCTCCACGGCGGCTCCCTCCCTGTGGAATATCATCTCTGCAAAAACAGGAATGGCCTCAACTTTTACACTCTTTCGAAAATCCCTGAAGACATGGTTTTGTGAACAGCCTGGGGAACCCCAGGATAATATGAAGCCCATCAAATGGTTGGCTTCAGAGGTGATATTCAGAAGGTTCTGACCAGTTCTGGAGAACCAGTAATGGAAATTTTGAGTAGTTTGGAGAACCAGCAAATACCATCTCTGACTGGCCCCGCCCCCATCTATACTCCACCTCCTGAGTCCAAGCTGATTGGCTGGGTCATCTTTGGTTGCCCTGCACAGGAGAATAGAGCTGGAAAGAAGGTTAATGGGGTGGGGGTTAGGGAATGGAATTTCTTTTCTGTGGAGTGGGGTGGGAATGGCAATTTTGCAATATCCTTCCCCTGCCACGCCCACCAAGCCATACCCACACAACTGTAGTAAAAAAAATTGAATGCCACCACTGAATGTGGCTTGATTATTGTTGCCAAGGCGATGGATGTTATTGACTTTTGTATTAGAGTTTTATTTCTGTAAGCCGCCCAGCGTCACTGTGAGTCAATTGGGAGGCCATATAAATTTTCCTAATAAATAAATCTCCACAGAGCATTCAGGTGAAGGACCACCTGTGCAGGGCAAACTGTTCCTACATAAAAATCTCATGTAGTTGCTATTTACTCCGGTGAAGAGAACATTCCAGCCTCTTTGAGATTCAGCTTCATCAGCAGGAATCAGCAGAGAATTCAGACTCACGGCTTGCTGAGTTTAAAGTGCATGAATGAGGGAGGAAGAGTGGTGCCGTGGCCTAGAGGTGGAGCTCTCTCCTCACAATCAGGAGGCTGTGAGTTCGATCCTAGGTAGAGGCAGATATTTCTCTCTCTGGGCACAATGAGAATATATCTGCTGCGAACTCCGCATTGGCGACAGGAAGGGCATCCAGACAGTAAACACTCAGCTGCATTCAGTTGCCCTGACTCCACCCCACAAGGAATTATGGGGTGATTAAAAGACAAAAAAAAATTAATGAGGGAGGAAACACAAAAGACAGCAAAGTAAAGGGAACTGCTGCCTGATGTCTCCGTTCAGACTTGAAAAAGTCCTCTCAGCCTTCAAACCGGCTCACCTCAGTTTTCCAAAGTGGGTATGCAGGAAGCTTCCTGATTCCTCAGTTCTGGAAGCAGCTCATCTTTTTATTTGCAGAGAACGGAGCCTTTCCCTCCAACAGGAATGTCAGGTGTGATTAAAAGGACTTTAATTGCTATTCAAATCACCACCTCTCTGCCTAAAGTGGTCTCCACGATAATTATATTTGTTTTTATGATGTCTCCATGTATGAAATATGGGTGAAAGGCATTTGTGGGAGGCTATAACCACTTGCATTGCATATGGTGCAATGCAAGAAATTTATAGTGTGTGTGTGTGTGTCCTTGGATTGACCCTGGATTCACCCCACTCTTGTCACCCTCAACTCACCCTGAAATATATTCACCGTATCTAAACAAAAAGCATGTACATTTCCAAGATCTTTACCTGAAGGTGCCATGAACAGAATGGCAGCCAGTAACTTGAAGAAAAGATGTAACATGGTTCTTCAGAACAACAATGGTTCCTGGGAATAAGATCTGTTGGGAACAAGAACATTCAGAAATGTAAGAGGATGACATTCCGCCTTCTTGATTTACCAAACCATTCAGCCTAATGATCGGCATGAATCTCACAGAAAACAGACACATAGAACCTTTGATATTCCAGGAAAAGTAAAGAATCGTAAATTTCTAAATGGTTTTTCAAAAAGTAGGCAACCTGAGGTTGGAAGGCTGGAGTCAACCCCCTTTAGCTCCTTTATGTTGCTAGCCTCATAACCCCCTCACACATTATTTATCTAAAGCCACAATGTGGGGTTCAAGCCATTTTGAGGTGCTGAACAAATAAACTCAGTTTGCTCTAATAGTGAAGGCACCCAGCTAGAAATCAGGAGACCATGAATTCTAGTTTCACTTTGGCCATGAAAACTGGCTGGGTGACTTGGGGCGAGTCCTTCTCTCTCAGCTCAACTTACCTCACAGAGCTGTTGCTGTTGTGCAGAAAACAGGAGGAAGATGCCAGGAGGATGTTCACTGCCTTGAATTGCTTATAAAAATAAAGAGATGGGATATAAATAAAAAATAAATCTATACACTCAATAAATAAATCTTACAGATAAATGGTACTCACGTCACCTGATGCTACAAATTACAGAAAAGCAAGTTAAAAAGCCAGATCATGCTGACTTACAATCATAGGGCATTTTCCAGCACCTCAATACAAGTGCATGTAACCAAGATACAGTATTATGGCTGTGATGCAATACAGGAATACAAGAACCACAAAAAATGACAAAGAACTCCACAGAGAAGGAAAAATCTCCCAAGTACTGGAAGGTGGATGAGGCCTAAGTATTATTGCATTTCATTCCAGGGTTTTAGATTAAAAAAATAGAAACCTCTAACCTAACCTAGCCTTCCCCAGCCTAACCTAGTTGCATAACCATTAAAATACAATATTATAGCAGCATTGCTTAGCAAAAACAAAGATTCCACCAAATCTAGGATGGAAACAGAATATCCAAGCTCTGTTGCATAAAAGGCATTAAAAGTTGTAAATCCAATCTTATGAAACTTCTCCCTCAGAAATATTGAATTGCTAACTAGGGCATACAAAACTTTTGCTAGACCAATACTCGAATACAGCTCATCTGTCTGGAATCCACACTGTATATCGGACATTAATACAATTGAGCAACTCCAGAAGTATTTCACAAGAAGAGTACTACACCCCTCTGCTCGCAACAGAATACGCTACATCGCCAGGCTTGAGATTTTGGCCTTGGACAACCTTGAACACCTATGGTTGGACTTAAGCATAGTAACCAAAATTATCTGCTATAATGTCCTACAAGTCAATGACTACTTCAGCTTCAACCGCAACAATACAAGAGCACACAACAGATATAATCTCAATGTAAACTGCTTCAAACTTGATTGCAAAAAGTACGACTTCAGCAACAGAGTGATCAATGCCTGGAATGCACTACCTGACTCTGTAGTTACATCCTCTAACCCCCACTCCTTTAATCTCAAACTATCCACTATTGACCTCACCCCATTCCTAAGAGGTCTGTAAGGGGCGTGCATAAGTGCACAATCGTGCCTTCCGCCCCTGTCCTATTGTCCCTATTTATTCGTACCTATTTCCTGTATTCATACTCATGTTTATATTTATACCTATTATCTTGTAAGCGATTGACAAATGAAATAAATAAATAACATAAATAATCCCTCTGTATTTATCTGTTCCTCCCCCAAACTGATTGGCAGACATCAACCTCAGAAGACTGCCCAACTCTTATGCTCCAGAAACCAATTCCTTGGCTAGAGTTGGCAATTTTCATCTGTCCCACATCGGTTGAGTTCCAGAGGTGATATTCAGCAGGTTCTGACCAGTTCTGGAGAACTGGTAGCGGGAATTTTGAGTAGTTCGGAGAACCGGCAAATTCCACCTTTGACTGGAGATTTTACAGATTTTTCCCCTGCCATGCCCACCAAGTCATGCCCACAGAACCGGTAGTAAAAAAATTTGTATCCCACCAAATTTGTCGAGTTCCATAAATCAAGGCAGCAAATACCCCTGTTCGTTTATTGGCACAAAATAATCGAATTAACAGCTGTCAGCATTGAGATCTCCTGGTAACAAGTTTCCTCTGCCTCCAGCAGGGATCTTCTTCATGTTGTTCCTAAAAAACAGGCTTGAAATCAGAGAGACAGCAAAGAAGTATAGGCAGTTCTTACCCCCAAGATGTGGGAATCCAATGATTTGCTTCCCAGTCCCTTCTAGCTTTTTATTTGGGATCCTGCCTCAGATTAGCCAATCTTGGGTTAAGCAGGAAGTGCTTCTTAATGCCCCACCTTTATCTCTCTTATCGAATGACTAGGACCAAATCCAATATTCAGATTGAATCACTTCCTGATGATACAACAGGTGACTGTGAAAGGAGGAAGAGGCCCCTCAAAATGTGCCATATTGAAAGTCAAACCTCACAAATCTCCCCATTTATTACTGGAAATTTGTTCTCCGTTGCCCAAGCTGTCTGAATCATTTGCTCCAGTGATAGGTTAAGTTTGCCGCAAATTGTTCCAATGTGGTAAGTACGTCTGTATTTTTGTGACTATCTTTCTCTAACTGTTGCAATATAGCTTTCCAACCTCTCTGTGCCAAAATACAAATAATAGATGAAAGAAGCACCCAAAAGTATACATGTTGGTGAACAGCAAATGAAAATGCTTGCATTAGCACACTTATTTACAAAAATGTAAATAATAATAAAACCCATTCATACAAGTTATTTGTTCTGTGAGATGGATGACTATATAAGTTTGATAGATAAATAAACAAATCAAAACACAAACATCCCCAAATTAATTCAGCATAAACATGTAATCTAATCTAATCAAGGACAGAACTAACCTAGAACTAAGGATAAATTTCCTGATAGAACAATTAATCTTTGGAACAACTTCCCTCCAGAAGTTGTGGTTGCTCCAACACTGCAGGCTTTAAGAAGAGATTGGACAACCATTTGTCTGAAATAGTATAAAGTTTTGTGGACTAGAATACTTTCCAACTCTGTTATTCTGTTTATTTTCTATTAAAGAGATTAAAGAACAAAAAAACTGAACAGAAAGTGCAATTGGGAGATTTGTCTGTCCCTGTAAAAAACAATCACAACAAAAATGGGAAACACAAATCAACGTAATCTTAGTGAAAGATGAGAAACAGAGTAACTTTAAAACAATGCCAAAATGTGTTAGCAATCAGAGAGCTAGATTAAAAATTATTAAAGTGCAATTAAGAAAGAAATATAAGCATGCACAATTAAATTAAAATCTAAAAGTACCAAAGGTTTTAAATAGAGGAAAAATAAATACAAGCTTTCAAAATGATGGAAAGAATTATAACAATGAAAATTCTGAATGAGAGTTTTTAAGAATGGAGTCATAAATTAGTAGCCACTATATCAACAATGGCAGTAAATATGTTTGCTTCTATGAAAGACTATTCCCAAAAGATGTTATTGACAAAATGAAAGATGTTGACCAATCTAACAAGACAAGAGATAGTATTGAAAGTGGATTTACCAAGAGAATGACTTGGTAAAATGATGTTTCACTGTATCTATAAAAGAAATTGGCTGAGGTTTTAAAAGTATAAATGACAAAGCAAGAAAGCTACCTGGTTAACTTTTCCTAGTGGATTTATAAAAGAGGCTTATTAAAGCCTTGAATAACTCTGTGCCATAGAACAAAGAAGAAATAAAATAGAATCCTATATCAATATTTGAATTAACTAAAGATTAAGTTAGAAGGAGAAGGAAGGAGTATAACATTGGTTTATTTGATCAAGATTAAAACAAGATATATTGTTACTTCTGGCAACCCTTTTTATGGGCTTTCTGCTGATAGCAGGACTGAAAAGATGGGATTTTATAGATTTGTCTACAAATAAGAAATGGGATATGGGATGAAGAGATAAATGTTTGTAATCTTAGAGGGAGTGAAGAGTCACTAATTTTTTTTACATTTATAATGAAGATTAGAAGCCACATTTTTTATATATTTCTTTTCTCTTTATTATATTCTTACTTTTCCCTTTTTTCTCCTTTCTTTTCCTTGCACATTTTATTCTTTCCTTTCCCTTCCCTCTTTTAAATTTTAGTTTAAATCTGGTGGATGTATTTTAGTACAATTGGTTAGGTGGAAAAGGTATTGCCGGACACTTCCTGGTTTTTTGCTGCTTTGGAGAATGCTTTCTTTCTTCTACTATCCTGCTAAATTGAACTGCTGATTATGGGTAGAAAAATAACATTATGAAGAAAAGAGCCTCAATGATGGGCAAATATAGCATCTATAAAAGTATTGCAGGAAAGGAGGAAATAAGAACTTTTATACACATACTTGCATCCAATGTCTGCTTAGGATTGGATACTGTAGTAGGAATTATATGTGTAAATATCAATATACATGCATACAAATCAGCATATTATGTACATATACATACACTGTTCCCTCTGGACTCACTAGTCCTCAACGCTGATCAAAGATGCTCCCTTACCATACTTTCATTTTTCTTGACCTTACTTTTGTGATGCATGACAGACCAAACTTGAATATTTCTCCTGCAAAGGCAGTGTCCTAGAGGAAACTGCCATGTGTTGTTTGGTCTAGTGTGGGTATCTTGGGCTTGTAAAATCTATTCTGGGTAAAAAGGGGCAATCTTAAATTGTGTGTTTGTGTGAACTCCTCTCAAAGGCATTTGCTCGGAGAGAGATGAATCACAGTGGGTGTGAGCATAGATGCAAATTAAAAGTAATAAAGAGGGTAGCTATTAGTGCCAACTAGTCAGCATCACTTTGGGATTCCCCATGAAGTGATCATAAATCTGCTAGTCCTTAAGGTGCCAAAAACCTCTTTGTTGTTTGTGCAAGGGGGAAAAAATAACCACATAATTGGCACGTAATTCAGCCTTTCTGAACTCCATGCCCTCTGCATGTGCTGGGATTTCAAAATCCAGCATTCCTAAACAACATAGCCCATGCTGATTGAGAGGGTAATAACTGAAGCCCCAAGACATACACAGGTAGTCCTCAATTTACGGCACTGACTTATGACCGGTGACGGTTCCCAGCACCCAAATTTTGATCATCTGACTGTGGGGACGTTGCAATGAGAGGACCGGCGTACATTTATAATGGTTGCAGTATCCTGGAGTTACATGATTCCTATTTGTGACCTTCCCAGCCGAATCCCCACTAGCAAAGTCAGCAGGGGAAGCCAGATTAACGACTGCATGGTCCACTTAACAACGGCAACAATTGGCTTACCAAACTCTGGCAGAAAAGGGATTTACTTTACAACTTAGCAACAGAAATTCTGGCCCTAATTGCGTAGGTGAAGGACAACCTGCATTGGAAGGGGAAAATTGCTTTAGTGTATTAAGATTGGTGAATTAAAAAATACACTGGTTAATTGTATATTCAGGGATCCTAGAAATAGGGTGAGGGCAGTGGTGGTATTCAAAAATGTTTACTACCGGTTCTGTGGGCGTGACTGGGTGGGTGTGGCTTTTCTTTTTTGCAGTCCACACTCATTTTTGGGAGCTTCTTAGCCTCAGAGAAGCCTCGGGGAGGGGGGGGGGCTTTTTGCTCCCCTGAGGCTCCCCTGAGGCTAAGAAAGAAAAAAAAAAACAGAGCATAGGAGGAGCATGCAGCACTCCTCCAAGCTCCATTTTGGGAGCTTCCTAGGTTCAGAGAATAATAATAACAATATACCGCTCCTCTCCCGAAGGACTCGGAGCAGTGCACAGCCATACAATTAAAACATTAAATATATAAAAGTTAAAACTAAATTAAACTAAAGGCCCTGGCTGAAAACAATTAAAACCCCTCCCTTAAACCCTAAAATTTGATATAAAAATTAAAATACCCAAATCTAAAATCAGCCCAAGCCGGCCTGGTCAAAAAGCCAGGTTTTCAAGGCACTCCTGAAGGTCCCCAGGTCCGTGGCTGTACGTAACTCCGGAGGCAACCCATTCCAGAGGGCAGACACCCCCACAGAGAAGGCCCTATTCCTCGGGGTCACCAGCCGGCACATAGATGCCGATGGGACCCGCAAGAGACCCTCCCTGTGAGAGCGCACCAGACGGTGAGAGGAAAATGGCAGAATGCGGTCTTGTAAATATCCTGGTCCAATGCCATGGAGCGCTTTAAAAGTTAACACTAAAATCTTAAAGCCCACCGAGAGGCCACTGGCAACCAATGCAGCTCACGCAGGAGGGGCATCACATGAGAGAACCTTGACACCCCCATAACCACCCACGCGGCCGCATTCTGCACCAATTGAAGCCTCCGGATGCTCCCATTCGGGAACCCCATGTAGAGGGCATTACAGTAGTCCAGTCGGGAGGTGACCAGGGCATGAGTGACCATGCGTAAGGCATCCCGATCCAAAAAGGGCCGCATCTGGTGGATCAGGCGAACCTGATAAAACGCCCCCCTAGAGACAGCCGTAATGTGATCTTCCAAGGACAGCCGTACATCCAGGAGGACACCCAGATTGCGAGCCCTCTCTGAAGGGGGCAAAATCTCACCCCCAATAGCCAGTGAAGGAACTACCTGGCCATATCGGGACGCCGGAAACCACAACCACTCAGTCTTGGAAGGGTTGAGTCGGAGCCTGTTCCCGCCCATCCAGTTCCGCACGGCCTCCAGACAACAGGACATGACCTCCATGGCATCGTTGGGGTGGCTTGGGGTGGAGATGTACAGCTGAGTATCATCAGTGTACAGATGACACTTCACCCCAAAGCCACGGATGATCTCCCTCAGTGGCTTCACATAAATGTTGAACAAAAGAGGAGAGAGGACCAACCCCTGAAGCACCCCACAATCGAGGGGCCTAGAGGTGGACCTCTTCCCCCCCACCAACACAAATTGCAGACGGTCGGAGAGGAAGGAGGCGAACCACCGCAACACGGTGCCCCCAACCCCCAACCCCCCAATCATCACAATAGGATACTATGGTTGATAGTATCAAAAGCCGCTGATAGGTCTAATAGGACCAGGACAGAGGAATAACCCCTGTCACGGGCCCTCCAGAGATCATCAACCAACGCGACCAATGCCGTTTCAGTACTATGTCCGGGCCTGAAGCCCGATTGGAAGGGATCCAGGTACGTATCTTCATCCAGGTACTGGGGAAGCTGACCTGCCACCACACTCTCAACAACCTTCGCCACGAAGGGAAGGTTGGAAACAGGACGATAGTTGTTCAAAAGAGTTGGGTCCAGGGAGGGCTTCTTAAGGAGGGGTCACACCACTGCCGTTTTCAAGGCAGTGGGCAGCGAGCCCTCCATCAAAGAGGCATTAACAATTCTCTGGAGCCAACTCCGCGTCACCTCTCTGGTGGTAGAAACCAGCCAGGAGGGGCAAGGATCCAATAAACATGTGGTGGCATTCAGCCGCCCCAGCAACCTGTCTATACCCTCGGCAGTCACAGGGTCGAACTCGTCCCAGATAACCGTCTGAAGTCTTGCCGTGGTCACCTTCCCCGGGACCTCCCAACTAGAGTCCAAACCGGCCCGAATCTGAGCGATTTTATCGTGCAGAAATCGAGAAAACTCCTCCGCCCTTCCCTGCAAGAGATCCTCCCGCGCTCCTGGCCCAAGCAGGGAGCGGGTTACTCTAAACAGCGCGGCGGGTCAATTTTCTGCCGATGCAATAAGGGTGGAGAAGTGAGAATGCTTCGCCGCCTCTATCGCCACTAGGTAGGTCCTAATATAGGACCTAACCTGTGTTCGGTCGGCCTCCAGACGCCCTCCAGACGTCTTTTCCGGCATTTCATCTCCCTCACCTCCTCCGTAAACCACGGAGCCGAGTGAGATCTCTGCTGGGTCAGAGGTCGCAAAGGCACAACTCGGTCCAGAGCCTCGGCAGCCAGCCTATCCCAGGAGGCTACCAAGTCTGTGGCCGAGTTATGAGCCAGTGTTTCAGGTAATGGCCCAAGCTCCGTCTGGAACCATTCAGGATCCATTAGGCGCCTGGGGCGGAACCATCTCCTCGGCTCCGCCTCCCTGCGGTGCGGATTGGCGGTACAGAAGTCTAGTCTAAGGAGAGAATGATCAGACCATGACAAAGGTTTAACAACTATATCCCCTAGCCGATCATTCAACCACTGTCCAGAGATGAAAATCAGGTCCAGCATGTGTCCTCCCGTGTGAGTGGGTCCAGAAACTAATTGTGTCAAGTCGAAGGCCTTCATGGGAGCCAAGAACTCTCGGGCCACCCCAGAGGATTCACCGAGTGAAGGCAGGTTGAAGTCACCCATAACTAACAGTCTGGGTGTCTCCACCACCAGCTCGGCTATTATCCCGAGGAGCCCGGGCAGGGCCGATGATACATAGCAGGGAGCCAGGTACATTATCAAGAGACCCATCTGCCCACCCTGACCCCACTTCACAAAGAGGGACTCACAGCCAGCCATCTGAGGTACAGTGGCCTCCCTAGGACAGAGATCTTCCCTAATAATTACCCCCACACCACCACCCCTACCCTGAGCCCTTGGCCAATGAAATGGCTGGAAACCTGGTGGGCACATCATTACCAGGGGGAGACCCCCCTCTGGGCCCAACCAGGTTTCAGTGACCCCTGCCAGGTCCACGCCCTCATCCTGAATCAGATCAAAAATCAGGGGGGCCTTATTTATAATGGACCTGGCATTGCACAACATCAGCTGGGTGCTCAGGGCTTGAGACTCTGCACAACCAGGCCTGCAAGATGGGTTGAGAGGGTCGGAGCACATTTCCGCTTGGAGATCGCGGGCACGCGATCCCCTAACCTGATATGGCCCTCTACTCCCGTCATATTTGCACCTCCCACTTATGGTGCCAATAAGGTCCACCCTCGGTCGTTCTGACCCTGGCCGCCTCCCCAACCCCCGGTCCCCCGGGTCCCCCCAGGTGTGCTCACTGGCTTGGCTGACCCCAAACCCCCAACCCACTAATCTCACTAAAAATCTATACCTCACCCTCCTCCCCACCTCCGTCCCCAGACCCGTAGCATCCCTCCCTAACCCCATTAAAAATCGAAAAATAAAAGAAACCAATTGAGTACCCCTCCCCCTCCCCAAGCGTTTCATAGAATGGCCATGCCACCTCTCTGGATCCCAAGACCCGCCCTTGAGGTGGACTTTCGACCGTCCCATTGGCCATGTCAGGGAGAGGGGTATCCTCTCTAGGGCATAGAGTTCGGCTCGTGAATACTTCAGCGGGCCAACTAGTCCTGCCTCAGATGTTCGATGTCGAGTCCAGCTGGCTCCAGACAAGACTCGCCGGCCTCCCCCAGTCCTCCCCCACCACTGCCACCGGCGGGGGGAACCAAGGGGAACAAAGAGTCTGTCCGCAGCCATCGTCACCACTGCCGCCCGATCCTGCCGTGGCCGCCCAGCATAGATGCGGTCGCCGCTTTCGCCGGCCCTGCAGAGAAGCCTCTGGGGAGGCGTTTTTGCTCCCCTAAGGGTCCTCTGGGGCTCTGGAAGGCAAAAAATGGAGGGGGTGCTGAGCTCCCCCCTCCATTTTTTTTCTTCCTGGGCCTCAGCAAAGGGAATCCCAGCACAGCTGATCTTATCTACAGCTGATTGTTGGGAGAGAAAAAAAAGAAAGAAATACCTTAGGCGAATGTCAGGCAGGCGGGAGGGGTGAGCGAGCATTAGGCGTGAGGGTGACCCATTGTGGGGCATGGCCAGCCAGAACTTACTACCGGTTCGGCAACCCACGCCAAATTCTTGCTACTGGTTCGCCCGATCAGTTGCAAACCGGATGAATACCAGCACTGGGTCATTAATATAGAGTATGAAGACAGTTGGTCCTAAAACACTGCCTTAAGGGACACCACTGCTGAGAGGTACAGGATTTGATAGGACGCTCCCAATTTTGACCATTTGTTGCCTGTTTGATAGGAATGCTTCTATCCAGTTATGCAGGTATCCAGAAATACCATAAGACCTTAGTTTTAGGAGTAGTTTGTCATGTACCACTGAATCAAAGGCTTTACCGAAGTCTATGTCAATTGCGTCAATTGCTTTTCCCTGACCACGTTGTGTAGTCCATATGTTTTTACAGTGCAAGAGTGTAATTACAAGAGTGTAATTTTGAAATTGGCAACATGACCAGATTTGTTTTTCCACCAAAGTGATTTCTTTTTGGATTGAAGCTTCCTTATTGTTTTGGGAAATTTGTATTTTCTGGTTTTGGGAATTGTTAATGGTACATATAGTTTGATGACTCTTTTGACTTCAAGTAAAAATATGTTGTAATGGTCTTCTACAGTATTGCATCCAGAGAATAGAAATTGCCAATCAAGGGATGAGAGATCATTGTTTATAAGATCATAGTTGCCTTTTTTGAAGTTATAATTGGGGATTCCATCGTTGTGATGATTTTTGTGTGGACATGTTGAGACAAAAGTCAATCATGTTGTGGTCACTGTTGGAAAAGGGTTCTTTAATTTGTATTCCGTAAATTGAATTCAAACTATTACAGAAGATGAGATCGAGGCAGTTGCTAAGTCTAGTGTTGTTGGTTACTAGTTGCTCTAGTCTCAGATTTGTTACTTGCATTGCAGAAGATTGCACTGTGTGGGTTCAGTTGTACATTTGTTAAGGGTCCACTTAATATGAGGTAGATTGAAGTCACCAAGAAAGATAAAAGCGTGTGGGCAGGATGCTGCCCATGTTAGTAGTGTATTTAGCTTGTTTGCATGTTCGATGTCATAATCAGGGGCTCTATAACATAGTAAGAACTGAAATGTGATATTTAAGGACAGTTCACAAACAATGGTCTCAGGAATAGCAAGCTCCTGGGTAACTTGGATGCTTTTTAGATGTAGGGACTTTTTATAGAAGATAGCAACACCACCTCCTCTACGGATTTCATCATCTGATCGGTAAACATGATAGTCTCTTACTGTGGTAATGGAGTCAGGGAGAGATGCGTTGAGCCATGTTTCACAGAGAAATATGATGTCGAATTTAGCTGTATTTAGTAAGAGGAGAAATTCAGGTATTTTATTCACAAGGCTTCTTGCATTGAGTAGCTTGCATTTAAGGCCAGTTGTAGTTGGGATAGAGGTAGTTAGGGGCATGCATGCCTAGTTTTGAGTGATGTTGGATTGGATGGGGTGGGGTTGGATGCGGAGTTATGGTTGTATGACTTTCTTTTGATGCAATCAGCTCTGTAGTCAATGTATAGGTCCTTTTCTCCATTGTCTAGATGGTTTTTGAGCTGTGTGCCAATGACCTACAGAAAGGTACACACCAGGGCAACCTAAGAAGGTCTGCTTCATTTTTGACATGGCTGTATCATGCAATGATCAGATGGAAAGGGGAACTGGGGTTACTGAATTCTACCTGATGCACATTGGAGAAAATCTAATTAAATCATCCATGATCAATGGCCGTCTGATTGAAATGGAAGGCTACCACTTTTCTTGGTCACCCATTCCATTGACGAATGCCTCTTACAATTAGGATATTTCTTCTAATATTCATAAGTATCTGTCATTCTATAACTTAAATCCATTATTCCATGTTCTCGATTCTGGAATCATGAAAAATAGATCCACACCTTCTTCTATGCAGCATCCTTTCAGAAATATGAAGAGTACTATCAAATCCCTCCTCAGTCCAGAGGATCTTTTTAGAAGGAATCATATAAAATGGAAGAAGAAGTCCAGAAAAGAACAGCTAGGATGGATCAGGAGACTAAAGACTAAGTTCTATATGGATTTACTGAGAACATTGGCTTGAGTTAATCCTGAGAAGAGAGAATTAACCCTGGAGAAGCACGTTGTTCTATTTATATCTGAAGAATTACACAAATGAAGGAAACAACGTTGTCTTTCACTCTAGGATGCAGGCACGAATTACAAAAAGAAAAATTCCAGTTGAATGTTTCTACTGGTACAAGCAATTAATAATGGAGTCAGTTAAGCAAAGAGATGAGAGATGCTTTTATTGAGTTTGTTCAAAGAGAGGCCAGATGGCTACCTGAGAAGGATAATTTTGTTAGGATTCCTGCACGGGGAATAGACTTGGTGAACCAAAGGGTATATTTTAAAATATATAAAGGAAGATTCAAGCTGCTAAAGTATTGGTATTGGGATGTGATGTGGTGGGGGAGTCAAATCAAGTTTTGGACCCAAGAAAACTTGGCCACCAACATGGCTTTTTTATTCATTGACATTTTAGCAGGCATGTCAAAAGCATCCTCAATATAACACAAGGCCAGTTTAACCAAAAAGAGAAGCAAAGTTCTTCTCCCTTTGGCGTTTGTTTAGAATTGTCCTCTCATCCTCAGTTTTTTCGGATAGTCTCCTGGATCCAGTTATTGTATTTGCAGACATTAACATAAACTCCTGGCATATTTGGCTGTGCACATATTAAGGGGCCCCAGGATACAATGCCATTGCAGCTTCCCATTGCACACCAAGGGTCCACCTGAATCGCCCTATCCAGAAAACAAAACGAAACATAACATGAGTCCTTCCTTCTCCCCACCCAGAAGCACAAGGTAGATATGGGTGATTATTTGCTTCTCCTTTATGTTTTCAGAGCAACTTTTAGGGTATATGAGGCTAGAAGAAAGTCAAACCATCCTGTAAACTTCATGGCTGAACGAAGAACTGAACCAATGGAACCTCTATCTGTCCCCAGTATAGAACTATGGTACCTCTCTTAAGCTATGGCTACCTATTTCCTGGTGTTTATTGTTAGGAAACATGAAGGAACAAGAAGTCTGATGTGCCACCTCATCTTCGCTTGCCCATCTTTGCCATGCTGGTTTGGGTTGCAGCATTGAGAGAGGAGGGGAAAGAAAAAGCATTTCCCAAGAGCAAGCTATAGATGAGAATGTTGGTGCAGTGACTGGCTTTTCAACCCTGCGTTGATGTCTCCACAGGCAGGTTACTCTGCAGCAATAGTGCCCTTGAGAAGGCAAAGCGGGGAGGGTAAATTAGGAAGATAGCACTTGTCACAGTGCGAGCTCCTTCTCTTCTGTGCATGCATCATGATGTTGCAAAGCCAGAGCATGAATGGCAAAGGTGCAATTATATTTTCATCACTTGGTAAAAATGGGAGATCTTGCAGAAACCTCTGCTTTGCAAGGATTGCAGTTCTCTCCAGAATGATCTTCAAGTCAGGCACGCAGTTTCTCAGCAAGCCTGAGAATGGTTACAGCATGTATTTTATTGTAAGGCTTTTGATAGATGGCTAAACTTGTTGCTCCAGCCATCTGTCAAAACCTTCTTCCCAAATCCAGCTCAATTTATTGGGGGAGGGTGGGGGGGCAGCCTTTTTCCTACCCCTGGAAAATCAATCAAACTCTGGACTGTAACCTGCTTTGCAGTACATTTTAGAGTTATACCAGTCACTGGCCTTTTCATCAAGGCACAGTAGAGACAAGCTACGGAGCCTGAAGTTATTATTTGGCATACTTGGTCTCCTCCTCCTGGACTAGGGAAAATCCCATTATTCTGGCTGCCTAAAGAAACCCCCAATTCCTTTTACCTGGCAAGAATCTGTTCCTCCCTCCATCTTGCCAGCACAGACCATAGTTTCATTGATGTAATTGGGATAAGTAGATCGGCAAACATTGTGATTGATGATAGTGATGTTGGCACATTGTAGAACATCTGGAAAATTGGCTGTAAAGGAAGACAGGATTCAATAAAGGAGAAGGTAGATAGACAAAAGTGGCATTCTTCTCCTCCCTCTTATGACTAGGTCTAAGGTTGTCTTTGGAATCGACCAGTCAGAGATTTAAAATCAGAGAAAAGAGGAGCATCTTACCTTGTTTAACCTGTAGAATTCATTGCCATGTAATAGCCATTAATTTTGATGGTTTAAAAGAGGAGTTGACAAAAATGTAAAGTTGGGTGCTGCATATATGTTTCTTAGGGTATTTCCCACATCTTAATAGTTGTGCTTTTAAGACGAATCAGGATGAAGGAAAAAAACCATTCAAATAAAGCACGAAGCCAGCACCAAATTCAAACAGAAACGGCTGCCAAAGCCTGACACACAGGATTAAGAAAAAACCCACTACACAAGCCTGAGGATGGCAGATGAGATTCCGCCGAAACGTCGCTATAACTTTAAAAGCACAACTATTAACACATGTAAAAATACCAGAAGAAACCTAAATACCATACATATAAATACCCAGCCTTCCCCCCATATATTTGGTGACTGGACCGTCCTATGAAACTATCCCAAAGTGGCAAAATCTGCAAGCAATCATTGTCTCTTTTGTGACCTTCAATGCCATAAGCCCAACAGGACGGTGGTCAACATTGGTGCCTTTTATTTAGGAGTTCTAAGGGGCAAAGGGGGTGTCTTAAGCATTGCAGGTGCCTAAAGTGTCTTTCTAAACACCTTGAGCATCCCATAATACTTAGGACTGCCTCCAAAAACAGACAATATTCCTCCACTGTTTCATTCAACCTGCTCTATGAAACAACATGTAGCCCTAAGCTTACACTAGAAATCATACACACTCCACCCTTAAGCCACAGTGTCTCTATTTTGGTTCAGCATGTCGCACCAATGTAATCTCTCAGATTTATTCAATAAACGATCAGACCAACCAGCATGTAGAAATGATATCAGAACTCAGTTTATCTGTCAACATACTTTTGTTGTTGCTTGTTCTACCCCATCCTGAAATGAGACATTTGGTTCCAGGTTCTGGGCAGTTGGTAGACAAATCCAGGACTTTGACCTTGTCATTTAAGGTAGCCGGGGTCTGCAGTTTAATCAGCATAATATCATTGTTTAAGGTCCGCTGGTTGAATTCAGGATGCACAATGGCTTTGGATGATAACTTGCGCTGTTCTGACTGGTCTGTGCGTTTGATATCGTGCTCTCCAAGATGCACATTGAAGATGCTGGAAGAACAAGAGAAGATTAGCTTTTGTTGCTGGAAAATTGCTCTCTTTTTCTCTCTTGCTGGATCTGCCCTTGCATCCTTAAAGGCATCTCAGCAGGTAGAGGCTGAAAAACCAGAGGTTTTTGTGACAAGAACTTTCATTTATTCTGCTTGCTGATTTCTTTAAAGAAAATAAACTGAAGCTTTCATTTGTTCACATTGGGCTGTTGTGAAAATGAAGGAGCCACAAAAATCGGTTGGCGACTCTAATTCTTGGCAAAAGTAATTATATGCCAGCTCCCATTTATTGTATTTTTATTTGAATACATCAGTGTAGGCAAAACTAAATCCCATTGCTTTTTAAACAAATTCCATATAAGCAGGGATCCTCAAACTTGGTAACTTTAAGACTTGTGGACTTGGCTGAGGAATTCTAGGAGTTGAAGTCCACAAGTCTTAAAGTTGCCAAGTTTGGAGACCTTTGATAAAGTGTCTGTAAAAATAGTGGAAAACAACACCACCTCCCATCATTGCAACAGCCTCCAAGACTGTGTGCCTTGACTGGTGAGTTGAACAAAATAAATCAGCCCTTTTCTACTTCTTTGCCTAATTTTGAAAGTAGGTTTCCAGAATCACCACTCTGAGCTGAAGTACTCTTAGATGATGACTCCTTTTTTTTTTTAATTCTCAAACTAACTCAGAGAAGTCCTCCAACTTCATTTCATCTTTATTTCAAGACTGATCTCCTTATTGCAACTTTTATAGGTTGCTATGTTGATCCCCAACGCTTCCTGGATTGACTGTGTAATATGAGATCACTCAGTCATTCCTGGGAAAGAAAGCTCTTGCCTGCAGAGAACCTGATGCTGCTGTAAAACTTTTGGATGTTTTAAAATTAAAAGGAAAAGACCTCCTAACCATTTTGTTTGTGCATGAAAACAATGCAGCTCGTTTGTCCACACCTTGAACGTCTTCTTATGAAGAGGAAAGAAAACTAGCTGTAAGTATAGGGAGGAATTGTGCTGATTTTATCCCTTAGTCTAGTGCTAAATTAAACTAAGTTAAACTAAACTTAGCTAAATTAAGTTAATTCAGTTAAACTAAGTTAAACTAAAATCAATTCGCAACATCATATTGTACAAGTGCATTAGTTGTATCACATAGAAGTTACACTTCATTACTAAATGAAGAAGTTGTAAATGGTCCAACACTAGAAGTTTTAAAAAAGAGATTGAATAACCATTTGTCTGAAGTGGTGTAGGGTTTCCTGCCTAATCAGGGGGTTGGACTAGAAGACCTCCAAGGTCCCCTCCAACTCTGTTATTCTATTCTATACAAATACTTTTCAGCTTTCTGTCATATAGCAACATCCATGTATGTATGGATAGGTATAGCAGAGGTGGTATTCAGCAGGTTCTGACTAGTTCTGGAGAACCGGTAGTGGAAATTTTGAGTAGTTCAAAGAACCGGCAAATCCCACCTCTGACTGGCCCCACCCCCATCTATCCTCTGCCTCCCGAGTCCCAGCTGATTGGCTGGGTCTTCTTTGTTGCCCTGCACAGGAGAACGGAGCTGAAAAGCAGGTTAGTAGGGTGGGGAGGGAATGGGATTTTGCAGTAACCTTCCCCCAGGAGTGGGGAGGGAGTGGAGATTTTACAGTATCCTTTGCCCACAGAACTGGTAGTAATTTTTTTTTTAATCCCACCACTGTGGTATAGGTATAGGTAGTCCTTGAGTTAAAATTATTCATTTAGCAGTTCAACATTATAAGAGCACTGGAAAAAAATGATTATGACGTCCTGACCATTGCAACATCCCCATAGTCATATGATCAAAATTTAGGCACTTGGCAATTGGCATATATTTATGATAGATGCAATGCTCCAGAATAATGTGATCCCCATTTTCAACCTTCCCAGCTAGCTTCCAACAAGCAAAGTCAATGGAGGAAGGCAGATTTGTTTAATGACTGCATGATTCACTTTACAGTTTTGCTTAACAACCATAGCAAAAATAAAAAGATCATAAAATTGAGTACCAGCCACTTAACTGCTTTGGTTAGCGACAGAAACTCTGGCCCCAATTGTGGTTGTAAGTCAAGAACTACCTCTATGTTACTGCGGGGAGGAAAAAAGAGACAGCACAATCTTCCAATCTGATGTCCACCAGAAGAGTTTTACTGGTCATTCTAGCGACAATACTTGGAACTGTAATCCAAATATTTTTAGAGAGGACCAGGAGGGAAAGGTATAAGTAAATCAGTATACACTCTTAGCCAGTGAGGGTTCTTGAGCTTAGTCTACATTTATAAGCAATCATATCATCGTTGAATCATACGGCTGATTCTTGGGTTATTTCATCCAACCTTCTATTTCATTCAGAAAATCCAGCATGAACAGATCCACAGCAGATAGGTAGTAGCTAGCTTCTACTTGAATACTTTTAGTGACAGAGAGTTCTCTATCCCCCTATACCAGAGGTCTGCAAACTTGGCAACTTTAAGACTTGTGGACTTCAACTCCCAGGATTCTCAAGCCTGGGAGTTGAAGTCCACAAGTCTTAAAGTTGCCAAGTTTGGGGACCCCTGTCCTTTACAATTAATTTCATTCATGAAACTCTCTTATTGGCATGAGAGAGTTCTTCAACAATATAACCCATAATCTGTCCTTGCTATGCATGCCTATTAAATCCAAATCCCTCGCTCTTAGATGAGACAAAATAAATATTTGCGTCCTTCCATGAGGCCAAGTGCTAGCATGTCCTTACTCTTCTACGCCCAGAGCTAAACGCATTCCCTCCCTTCAACCTTTCTTTCCTTTATGATCTCTTCATAATCTTGTTAAAATGAACAGCACACCCAATATCCTTTTCCTTGCTTGCACTTACGATGAATTTTTGCAGTGGGCAGCAGTGACCACCCAAGATGGGTGAATGAGAGTCCCTCCACATTCCAGTATGGATCCCAAAAATAGGGCAGCCTGCCACGGCTGGGAATGGGGCACACATGGATCTCCCCCCAAGATTCTATGTTCTCCCTGTGTTGTGGCTGAAAAAAAAAGAGAGAGAGAGAATAAAAACGAGTAAACTGCAAACCAAGGAAGAAAGAGTCCCAGAAGAACCGAAAGATGCATTGAAGTCAGATATCAAGGAACCAAGTTCTAAGAAAGGATGAGATTCCCTTTGGATCTCAAGAAGATATATTACAGATCTCTTCCCTTAAGGAGTTCCACCTGGTGGAACGAAAAACAAGGGCCTTCTCCACGGCGGCTCCCTCCCTGTGGAATATCATCTCTGCAAAAACAGGAATGGCCTCAACTTTTACACTCTTTCGAAAATCCCTGAAGACATGGTTTTGTGAACAGCCTGGGGAACCCCAGGATAATATGAAGCCCATCAAATGGTTGGCTTCAGAGGTGATATTCAGAAGGTTCTGACCAGTTCTGGAGAACCAGTAATGGAAATTTTGAGTAGTTTGGAGAACCAGCAAATACCATCTCTGACTGGCCCCGCCCCCATCTATACTCCACCTCCTGAGTCCAAGCTGATTGGCTGGGTCATCTTTGGTTGCCCTGCACAGGAGAATAGAGCTGGAAAGAAGGTTAATGGGGTGGGGGTTAGGGAATGGAATTTCTTTTCTGTGGAGTGGGGTGGGAATGGCAATCTTGCAGTATCCTTCCCCTGCCACGCCCACCAAGCCATACCCACACAACTGTAGTAAAAAAAATTGAATGCCACCACTGAACGTGGCTTGATTATTGTTGCCAAGGCGATGGATGTTATTGACTTTTGTATTAGAGTTTTATTTCTGTAAGCCGCCCAGCGTCATTGTGAGTGAGTTGGGAGGCCATACAAATTTTCCTAATAAATAAATCTCCACAGAGCATTCAGGTGAAGGACCACCTGTGCAGGGGCAAACTGTTCCTACATAAAAATCTCATGTAGTTGCTATTTACTCCGGTGAAGAGAACATTCCAGCCTCTTTGAGATTCAGCTTCATCAGCAGGAATCAGCAGAGAATTCAGACTCACGGCTTGCTGAGTTTAAAGTGCATGAATGAGGGAGGAAGAGTGGTGTGGTGACCTAGAGGTGGAGCTCTCTCCTCACAATCAGAGGCTGTGAGTTCGATCCTAGGTAGAGGCAGATATTTCTCTCTCTGGGCACAATGAGCATATATCTGCTGCGAACTCCGCATTGGCGACAGGAAGGGCATCCAGACAGTAAACACTCAGCTGCATTCAGTTGCCCTGACTCCACCCCACAAGGAATTATGGGGTGATTAAAAGACAAAAAAAAAATTAATGAGGGAGGAAACACAAAAGACAGCAAAGTAAAGGGAACTGCTGCCTGATGTCTCCGTTCAGACTTGAAAAAGTCCTCTCAGCCTTCAAACCGGCTCACCTCAGTTTTCCAAAATGGGTATGCAGGAAGCTTCCTGATTCCTCAGTTCTGGAAGCAGCTCATGTTTTTATTTGCAGAGAACGGAGCCTTTCCCTCCAACAGGAATGTCAGGTGTGATTAAAAGGACTTCAATTGCTACTCAACTCACCACCTCTCTGCCTAAAGTGGTCTCCACGATAATTATATTTGTTTTTATGATGTCTCCATGTATGAAATATGGGTGAAAGGCATTTGTGGGAGGCTATAACCACTTGCATTGCATATGGTGCAATGCAAGAAATTTATAGTGTGTGTGTGTGTGTCCTTGGATTGACCCTGGATTCACCCCACTCTTGTCACCCTCAACTCACCCTCAAATATATTCACCGTATCTAAAGAAAAAGCATGTACATTTCCAAGATCTTTACCTGAAGGTGCCATGAACAGAATGGCAGCCAGTAACTTGAAGAAAAGATGTAACATGGTTCTTCACAACAACAATGGTTCCTGGGAATAAGATCTGTTGGGAACAAGAACATTCAGAAATGTAAGAGGATGACATTCCGCCATCTTGATTTACCAAACCATTCAGCCTAATGATCGGCATGAATCTCACAGAAAACAGACACATAGAACCTTTGATATTCCAGGAAAAGTAAAGAATCGTAAATTTCTAAATGGTTTTTCAAAAAGTAGGCAACCTGAGGTTGGAAGGCTGGAGTCAACCCCCTTTAGCTCCTTTATGTTGCTAGCCTCATAACCGTCTCCCCCATTATTTATCCAAAGCCATAATGTGAGGTACTAGCCATTTTGAGGTGCCAAACAAATAGACTCAGTTTGCTCTAATAGTGAAGGCGCCCAGCTAGAAATCAGGAGAGCCAGAAAACTGGCTGGTGACTTGAGGTGAGTCCTTCTCTCTCAGCGCAACTCACCTCACAGGGCTGTTGCTGTTGTTGTGCGGAAAATAGGAGGACGATGCAAAGAGTATGTTCACTGCCTTGAATTGCTTATAAAAATAAAGAGATGGGATATAAATAAAAAATAAATCTATACACTCAATAAATAAATCTTACAGATAAATGGTACTCACGTCACCTAATGCTACAAATTACAGAAAAGCAAATTAAAAAGCCACATCATGCTGACTTACAATCACAGGGCATTTTCCAGCACCTCAATACAAGTGCATGTAACCAAGATATAGTATTATGGCTGAGATGCAATACAGGAATACAAGAACCACAAAAAATGACAAAGAACTCCACAGAGAAGGAAAAATCTCCCAAGTATTGGAAGGTGGATGAGGCCTAAGTATTATTGCATTTCATTCCAGGGTTTTAGATTAAAAAAATAGAAACCTCTAACGTAACCTAGCCTTCCCCAGCCTAACCTAGTTGCATAACCATTAAAATACAGTATTATAGCAGCATTGCTTAGCAAAAACAAAGATTCCACCAAATCTAGGATGGAAACAGAATATCCAAGCTCTGTTGCATAAAAGGCATTAAAAGTTGTAAATCCAATCTTATGAAACTTCTCCCTCAGAAATATTGAATTGCTAACTAGGGCATACAAAACTTTTGCTAGACCAATACTCGAATACAGCTCATCTGTCTGGAATCCACACTGTATATCGGACATTAATACAATTGAGCAACTCCAGAAGTATTTCACAAGAAGAGTACTACACCCCTCTGCTCGCAACAGAATACGCTACATCGCCAGGCTTGAGATTTTGGCCTTGGACAACCTTGAACACCTATGGTTGGACTTAAGCATAGTAACCAAAATTATCTGCTATAATGTCCTACAAGTCAATGACTACTTCAGCTTCAACCGCAACAATACAAGAGCACACAACAGATATAATCTCAATGTAAACTGCTTCAAACTTGATTGCAAAAAGTACGACTTCAGCAACAGAGTGATCAATGCCTGGAATGCACTACCTGACTCTGTAGTTACATCCTCTAACCCCCACTCCTTTAATCTCAAACTATCCACTATTGACCTCACTCCATTCCTAAGAGGTCTGTAAGGGGCGTGCATAAGTGCACAATCGTGCCTTCCGTCCCTGTCCTATTGTCCCTATTTATTCGTACCTATTTCCTGTATTCATACTCATGTTTATATTTATACCTATTATCTTGTAAGCGATTGACAAATGAAATAAATAAATAACATAAATAATCCCTCTGTATTTATCTGTTCCTCCCCCAAACTGATTGGCAGACATCAACCTCAGAAGACTGCCCAACTCTTATGCTCCAGAAACTAATTCCTTGGCTAGAGTTGGCAACTTACATCTGTCCCCCATCGGTCGAGTTCCAGAGATGGTATTCAGCAGGTTCTGACCAATTCTGGAGAATAGGTACTGGAAATTTTGAGTAGTTTGGAGAACCGGCAAATTCCACCTCTGACTGGAGATTTTACAGATTTTTCCTCTGCCACGCCCACCAAGTCATGCCCACAGAACCGGTAGTAAAAAGATTTGTATCTCACCACTCTAGAGTTCCATAAATCAAGGCAGCAAATACCTCTGTTCGTTTACTGGCACAAAATAATCAAATTAACAGCTGTCAGCATTGAGATCTCCTGGTAACAAGTTTCCTCTGCCTCCAGCAGGGATCTTCTTCATGTTGTTCCTAAAAAACAGGCTTGAAATCAGAGAGACAGCAAGGAAGTATAGGCAGTTCTTACCCCCAAGATGTGGGAATCCAATGATTTGCTTCCCAGTCCCTTCTAGCTTTTTATTTGGGATCCTGCCTCAGATTAGCCAATCTTGAGTTAAGCAGGAATTGCTTCTTAATACACCCACCTTTATCTCTCTTATCGAATGACTAGGACCAAATCCAGTATTCAGATTGAATAACTTCCTGATGATACAACAGGTGACTGCGAAAGGAGGAAGAGGCCCCTCAAAATGTGCCATATTGAAAGTCAAACCTCACAAATCTCCCCATTTATTACTGGAAACTTGTTCTCCGTTGCCCAAGCTGTCTGAATCATTTGCTCCAGTGATAGGTTAAGTTTGCCGCAAATTGTTCCAATGTGGTAAGTACGTCTGTATTTTTGTGACTATCTTTCTCTAACTGTTGCAATATAGCTTTCCAACCTCTCTGTGCCAAAATACGAATAATAGATGGAAGAAGCACCCAAAAGTACACATGTTGGTAAACAGCAAATGAAAATGCTTGCATTAGCACACTTATTTACAAAAATGTAAATAATAAAAAAACCCATTCATACAAGTTATTTGTTCTGTGAGATGGATGACTATATAAGTGTGATAGATAAATAAACAAATCAAAACACAAACATCCCCAAATTAATTCGGCATAAACATGTAATCTAATCTAATCAAGGACAGAACTAACCTAGAACTAAGGATAAATTTCCTGATAGAACAATTAATCTTTGGAACAACTTCCCTCCAGAAGTTGTGGATGCTCCAACACTGGAGGCTTTAAGAAGAGATTGGACAACCATTTGTCTGAAATAGTATAAAGTTTTGTGGACTAGAATACTTTCCAACTCTGTTATTCTGTTTATTTTCTATTAAAGAGATTAAAGAACAAAAAAAACTGAACAGAAAGTGCAATTGGGAGATTTGTCTGTCCCTGTAAAAATCAATCACAACAAAAATGGGAAACACAAATCAACGTAATCTTAGTGAAAGATGAGAAATAGAGTAACTTTAAAACAATGCCAAAATGTGTTAGCAATCAGAGAGCTAGATTAAAAATTATTAAAGTGCAATTAAGAAAGAAATATGAGCATGCACAATGAAATTAAAAACTAAAAGTATCAAAGGTTTTAAATAGAGGAAAAATAAATACAAGCTTTCAAAATGATGGAAAGAATTATAACAATGAAAATTCTGAATGAGAGTTTTTAAGAATGGAGTCAGAAATTAGTAGCCACTATATCAACAATGGCAGTAAATATGTTTGCTTCTATGAAAGACTATTCCCAAAAGATGTTATTGACAAAATGAAAGATGTTGACCAATCTAACAAGACAAGAGATAGTATTGAAGTGGATTTACCAAGAGAATGACTTGGTAAAATGATGTTTCACTGTATCTATAAAAGAAATTGGCTGAGGTTTTAAAAGTATAAATGACAAAGCAAGAAAGCTAGCTGGTTAACTTTTCCTAGTGGATTTATAAAAGAGGCTTATTAAAGCCTTGAATAACTCTGTGTCATAGAACAAAGAAGAAATAAAATAGAATCCTATACCAATATTTGAATTAACTAAAGATTAAGTTAGAAGGAGAAGGAAGGAGTATAAAATTGGTTTATTTGATCAAGATTAAAACAAGATATATTGTTACTTCTGGCAACCCTTTTTATGGGCTTTCTGCTGATAGCAGGACTGAAAAGATGAGATATTATAGATTTGTCTACAAATAAGAAATGGGATATGGGAGGAAGAGATAAATGTTTGTAATCTTAGAGGGAGTGAAGAGCCATAATTTTTTTTACATTTATAATGAAGATTAGAAGTCACATTTTTTATATATTTCTTTTCTCTTTATTATATTCTTACTTTCCCCCTTTTTTTTTTCCTTTCTTTTCCTTGCACATTTCATTCTTTCCTTTCCCTTCCCTCTTTTAAATTTTAGTTTAAATGTGGTGGATGTCTTTTAGTACAATTGATTAGGTGGAAAAGGTATTGCCGGACACTTCCTGGTTTTTTGCTGCTTTGGAGAATGCTTTCTTTCTTCTACTATCCTGCTAAATTGAACTGCTGATTATGGGTAGACAAATAACATTATGAAGAAAAGAGCCTCAATGATGGGCAAATATAGCATCTATAAAAGTATTGCAGGAAAGGAGGAAATAAGAACTTTTATACACATACTTGCATCCAATGTCTGCTTAGGATTGGATACTGTAGTAGGAATTATATGTGTAAATATCAATATACATGCATACAAATCAGCATATTATGTACATATACATACACTGTTCCCTCTGGACTCACTAGCCCTCAACGCTGATCAAAGATGCTCCCTTACCATACTTTCATTTTTCTTGACCTTACTTTTGTGATGCACGACAGACCAAACTTGAATATTTCTCCTGCAAAGGCAGTGTCCTAGAGGAAACTGCCATGTGTTGTTTGGTCTAGTATGGGTATCTTGGGCTTGCAACGTCCATTCTGGGTAAAAAGGGGCAATCTTAAATTGCGTGTTTGTGTGAACTCCTCTCAAACGCATTTGCTCGGAAAGAGGTGAATCACAGTGGGTGTGAGCATAGATGCAAATTAAAAGCAATAAAGATGGTAGCTATTAGGGCCAACTAGTCAGCATCACTTTGGGATTCCCCATCAAGTGATCATAAATATGCTAGTCCTTAAGGTGCCAAAAACCTCTTTGTTGTTTGTGCAAGGGGGAAAAAATAACCACATAATTGGCACGTAATTCAGCCTTTCTGAACTCCATGCCCTCTGCATGTGCCAGGATTTCAAAATCCAGCATTGCTAAACAACATAGCCCATGCTGATTGAGAGGGTAATAACTGAAGCCCCAAGACATACACAGGTAGTCCTCAATTTACGGCACTGACGTATGACCGGTGATGGTTCCCAGCACCCAAATTTTGATCATCTGACTGTGGGGACTTTGCAGTGAGAGGACCGGCGTACATTTATAATGGTTGCAGTATCCTGGAATTACATGATTCCTATCTGTGACCTTCCCAGCCGAATCCCCACTAGCAAAGTCAGCAGGGGAAGCCAGATTAACGACTGCATGGTCCACTTAACAACGGCAACGATTGGCTTACCAAACTGTGGCAGAAAAGGGATTTACTTTACAACTTAGCAACAGAAATTCTGGCCCTAATTGCGTAGGTGAAGGACAACCTGCATTGGAAGAGGAAAATTGCTTTAGTGTATTAAGATTGGTGAATTAAAAAATACACTGGTTAATTGTATATTCGGGGATCCTAGAAATAGGGTGAGGGCAGTGGTGGTATTCAAAAACGTTTACTACCGGTTCTGTGGGCGTGACTGGGTGGGTGTGGCTTTTCTTTTTTGCAGTCCACACTCATTTTTGGGAGCTTCTTAGCCTCAGAGAAGCCTCGGGGAGGGGGGGGGGCTTTTTGCTCCCCTAAGGCTCCCCTGAGGCTCAGAAAGAAAAAAAACAGAGCATAGGAGGAGCATGCAGCACTCCTCCAAGCTCCATTTTGGGAGCTTCCTAGGTTCAGAGAATAATATAACATATACCGCTCCTCTCCCGAAGGACTCGGAGCAGTGCACAGCCATACAATTAAAACATTAAATATATAAAAGTTAAACTAATTAAACTAAAGGCCCTGGCTGAAAACAATAAAACCCCTCCCTTAAACCCTAAAATTTGATATAAAAAATTAAAATACCCAAATCATAAAATCAGCCCAAGCCGGCCTGGTCAAAAAGCCAGGTTTTCAAGGCACTCCTGAAGGTCCCCAGGTCCGTGGCTGTACGTAACTCCGGAGGCAACCCATTCCAGAGGGCAACACCCCACAGAGAAGGCCCCTATTCCTCGGGGTCACCAGCCGGCACATAGATGCCGATGGGACCCGCAAGAGACCCTCCCTGTGAGAGCGCACCAGACGGTGAGAGGAAAATGGCAGAATGCGGTCTTGTAAATATCCTGGTCCAATGCCATGGAGCGCTTTAAAAGTTAACACTAAAATCTTAAAGCCCACCGAGAGGCCACTGGCAACCAATGCCAGCTCACGCAGGAGGGGCATCACAATGAGAGAACACTTGCACCAAATAACCACCCCGCCGGCCGCATTTGCACCAATGTTGAAGCATCGGTGCCTTCCCATTCGGGAAACACATGTAGGGCATTACAGGAGGGCCAGTGGGAGGGGACCATGGGCCTGAGTGACCATGCGTAAGGCATCCCGATCAAAAAGGCGAATCTGGTGCGATCAGGCGAAACTGATAAAACGGCCCCCC
>CM042835.1:11155662-11260838 GCA_023653725.1 Bungarus multicinctus | reverse complement strand
TAAAAAAAGAAAAAGGCCAGTGGAATGGGGCGACGGACAAGCAAGTGAAAAAAGAAGGGAGCGGGAAGCAAAGGAGGAGAGAGCGGGGAAGTGAGGTGGGGGGGAAAGGAGCCGCACCGAAGAAGATAAGGGGTGAGGATTCCGGCACGGGAAGAACGTGGTGAACCAAAGGGTAGATTGAAAAGAGAGAAAGGAAATGCAAGCGGCTAAAGTAGGGTAGTGGGGTAGTGTGGGGAGTCAAACAAGGTGGGGACCCAAGAAAACTTGCCCCAACAGGGCGTTGGGGAGTCATGAAGGGGAGCAGGCATGGCAAAAGCAGCCCGCAATAGAACACAAGCCCGGTACCAAAAGAGAACAAAGGTTCTGCTCCGGGGGGGGGAGAAGGGGGCCCTCTCTCCTCAGTTTGTTCGGGGGGATGAGTCTCCTGGGTTGCGCTTGTTCGTTGTACTTGTGCAGACATTAACATAAACTCCTGGCATATTTCTGTGCACATTGTAAGGGGCCCCAGGAGCAATGCCTTGCAGCTTCCCATGCCACCAGGTCCACCTGAATCCCTGATCCAGAAACCAAACGAAACTGACATGAGTCCTTCCTTCTCCCCACCCAGAAGCACAAGGTAGATATGGGTGATTATTTGCTTCTCCTTTATGTTTTCAGAGCAACTTTTAGGGTATATGAGGCTAGAAGAAAGTCAAACCATCCTGTAAACTTCATGGCTGAACGAAGAACTGAACCAATGGAACCTCTATCTGTCCCCAGTATAGAACTATGGTACCTCTCTTACGCTATGGCTACCTATTTCCTGGTGTTTATTGTTAGGAAACATGAAGGAACAAGAAGTCTGATGTGCCACCTCATCTTCGCTTGCCCATCTTTGCCATGCTGGTTTGGGTTGCAGCATTGAGAGAGGAGGGGAAAGAAAAAGCATTTCCCAAGAGCAAGCTATAGATGAGAATGTTGGTGCAGTGACTGGCTTTTCAACCCTGCGTTGATGTCTCCACAGGCAGGTTACTCTGCAGCAATAGTGCCCTTGAGAAGGCAAAGCGGGGAGGGTAAATTAGGAAGATAGCACTTGTCACAGTGCGAGCTCCTTCTCTTCTGTGCATGCATCATGATGTTGCAAAGCCAGAGCATGAATGGCAAAGGTGCAATATATTTTCATCACTTGGTAAAAATGGGAGATCTTGCAGAAACCTCTGCTTTGCAAGGATTGCAGTTCTCTCCAGAATGATCTTCAAGTCAGGCACGCGTTTCTCAGCAAGCCGAGAATGGTTACAACACGTATTGTAAGGTTTTTGATAGATGGCTAAACCTGTTGCTCCAGCCATCTGTCAAAACCTCCTTCCCAAAGCCAGCTCAATTTATTGGGGAGGGAGGGGGGCAACCTTTTTCCTACCCCTGGAAAATCAATCAAACTCTGGACTGTAACCTGCTTTGCAGTACATTTTAGAGTTATACCAGTCACTGGCCTTTTCATCAAGGCACAGTAGAGACAAGCTACGGAGCCTGAAGTTATTATTTGGCATACTTGGTCTCCTCCTCCTGGACTAGGGAAAATCCCATTATTCTAGTTGCCTAAAGAAACCCCCAATTCCTTTTACCTGGCAAGAATCTGTTCCTCCCTCCATCTTGCCAGCACAGACCATATTTTCATTGATGTAATTGGGATAAGTAGATCGGCAAACATTGTGATTGATGATAGTGATGTTGGCACATTGTAGAACATCTGGAAAATTGGCTGTAAAGGAAGACAGGATTCAATAAAGGAGAAGGTAGATAGGCAAAAGTGGCATTCTCCTCCTCCCTCTTATGATTAGGTCTAAGGTTGTCTTTGGAATGGACCAGTCAGAGATTTAAAACCAGACAAAAGAGAAGTATCTTGTTTAACGTGTAGAACTCATTGCCATATGATAGCCATTAATTTTGATGGTTTAAAAGAGGAGTAGACAAAAATGTAAAGTTGGGTGCTGCATAGATGTTTCTTAGGGTATTTTCCCACATCTTAATAGTTGTGCTTTTAAGACGAATCAGGATGAAGGAAAAAAACCATTCAAATAAAGCACGAAGCCAGCACCAAATTCAAACAGAAATGGCTGCCAAAGCCTGACACACAGGATTAAGAAAAAACCCACTACACAAGCCTGAGGATGGCAGATGAGATTCCGCCGAAACGTCGCTATAACTTTAAAAGCACAACTATTAACACATGGGAAAATACCAGAAGAAACCTAAATACCATACATATAAAAACCCAGCCCCCCCCCCCCATATATTTGGTGACTGGACCGTCCTATGAAACTATCCCAAAGTGGCAAAATCTGCAAGCAATCATTGTCTCTTTTGTTACCTTCAATGCCATAAGCCCAACACGACGGTGATCAACATTGGTGCCTTTTATTTAGGAGTTCTAAGGGGCAAAGGGGGTGTCTTAAGCATTGCAGGTGCCTAAAGTGTCTTTCTAAACACCTTGAGCATCCCATAATACTTAGGACTGCCTCCAAAAACAGACAATATTCCTCCACTGTTTCATTCAGCTGCTGTATGAAACAAAATGTAGCCCTAAGCTTACACTGGAAATCATACACACTCCACCCTTAAGCCACAGTGTCTCTATTTTGGTTCAGCATGTCGCACCAATGTAATCTCTCAGATTTATTCAATAAACGTTCAGACCAACCAGCATGTAGAAATGATATCAGAACTCAGTTTATCTGTCAACATACTTTTTGGGCTGCTTGTTGTACCCCATCCTGAAATAAGACATTTGGTTCCAGGTTCTGGGCAGTTGGTAGACAAATCCAGGACTTTGACCTTGTCATTTAAGGTAGCCGGGGTCAGCAGTTTAATCAGCATAATATCATTGTTTAAGGTCCGTCGGTTGAATTCAGGATGCACAATGGCTTTGGATGATAACTTGAGCTGTTCTGACCAATCTATGCGCTTGAGATGGTGCTCTCCAAGACGCACAGGGAAGATGCTGGAAGAACAAGAGAAGATTAGCTTCTGTTGCTGGAAAATTGCCCTCTTTTTCTCTCTTGGTGGATCTGCCCATGCATCTTTAAAGGCATCTCAGCAGGTAGAGGCTGAAAAACCAGAGGTTTTTGTGACAAGAACTTTCATTTATTCTGCTTGCTGATTTCTTTAAAGAAAATAAACTGAAGCTTTCATTTGTTCACATTGGGCTGTTGTGAAAATGAAGGAGCCACAAAAATCGGTTGGCGACTAATTCTTGGCAAAGGTAATTATATGCCAGCTCCCATTTATTGTATTTTTATTTGAATACATCAGTGTAGGCAAAACTAAATCCCATTGCTTTTTAAACAAATTCCATATAAGCAGGGATCCTCAAACTTGGTAACTTTAAGACTTGTGGACTTGGCTGAGGAATTCTAGGAGTTGAAGTCCACAAGTCTTAAAGTTGTCAAGTTTGGAGACCTCTGATAAAGTGTCTCTAAAATTGCAACAGCCTCCAAGACTGTGTGCCTTGACTGGTGAGTTGAACAAAATAAATCAGCCCTTTTCTACTTCTTTGCCTAATTTTGAAAGTAGGTTTCCAGAATCACCACTCTGAGCTGAAGTGCTCATAGATGATGACTCCTTTTTTTTTTAAATTCTCAAACTAACTCAGAGAAGTCCTCCAACTTCATTTCATCTTTATTTCAAGACTGATCTCCTTATTGCAACTTTTATAGGTTGCTATGTTGATCCCCAACGCTTCCTGGATTGACTGTGTAATATGAGATCACTCAGTCATTCCTGGGAAAGAAAGCTCTTGCCTGCAGAGAACCTGATGCTGCTGTAAAACTTTTGGATGTTTTAAAATTAAAAGGAAAAGAAAAAGACCTCCTAACCATTTTGTTTGTGCATGAAAACAATGCAGCTGGTTTGTCCACACCTTGAATGTCTTCTTATGAAGAGGAAAGAAAACTAGCTGTAAGTATAGGGAGGAATTGTGCTGATTTTATCCCTTAGTCTAGTGCTAAATTAAACTAAGTTAAACTAAACTTAGCTAAATTAAGTTAATTTAGTTAAACTAAGTTAAACTAAAATCAATTCGCAACATCATATTGTACAAGTGCATTAGTTGTGTCACATAGAAGTTACACTTCATTACTAAATGAAGAAGTTGTAAATGGTCCAACACTGGAAGTTTTAAAGAAGAGATTGTATAACCATTTGTCTGAAGTGGTGTAGGGTTTCCTGCCTAAGCAGGGGGTTGGACTAGAAGACCTCCAAGGTCCCCTCCAACTCTGTTATTCTATTCTATACAAATACTTTTCAGCTTTCTGTCATATAGCAACATCCATGTATGTATGGATAGGTATAGCAGAGATTGTACTCAGCAGTTTCTGACTAGTTCTGGAGAACCGGTAGTGGAAATTTTGAGTAGTTTAAAGACCCAGCAAATCCCACCTCTGATTGGCTCTGTCCCCATCTATTCTCTGCCTCCCAAGTCCCAGCTGATTGGCTGGGTCTTCTTTGTTGCCCTGCACAGGAGAATGGAGCTGAAAAGCAGGTTAGTAGGGTGGGGAGGGAATGGGATTTTGCAGTAACCTTCCCCCAGGAGTGGGGAGGGAGTGGAGATTTTACAGTATCCTTTGCCCACAGAACTGGTAGTAATTTTTTTTTTAATCCCACCACTGTGGTATAGGTAGTCCTTGAGTTACAATTATTCATTCAGCAGTTCAACATTATGAGAGCACTGGAATAAAATGATTATGACGTCCTGACCATTGCAACATCCCCATAGTCATATGATCAAAATTTAGGCACTTGGCAATTGGCATATATTTATGACAGATGCAGTGCTCCAGAATAATGTGATCCCCATTTTCAACCTTCCTAGCTAGCTTCCAACAAGTAAAGTCAATGGAGGAAGGAAGATTTGTTTAATGACTGCATGATTCACTTTACAGTTTTGCTTAACAACCATAGCAAAATAAAAAGATCATAAAATTGATTACCAGTCACTTAACTGCTTTGGTTAGCGACAGAAACTCTGGCCCCAATTGTGGTTGTAAGTCAAGAACTACCTCTATGTTACTGCGGGGAGGAAAAAAGAGACAGCACAATCTTCCAATCTGATGTCCACCAGAAGAGTTTTACTGGTCATTCTAGCGACAATACTTGGAACTGTAATCCAAATATTTTTAGAGAGGACCAGGAGGGAAAGGTATAAGTAAATCAGTATGCACTCTTAGCCAGTGAGGGTTCTTGAGCTTAGTCTACATTTATAAGCAATCATATCATTGTTGAATCATACGGCTGATTCTTGGGTTATTTCATCCAACCTTCTATTTCATTCAGAAATTCCAGCATGAACAGATCCACAGCAGATAGGTAGTAGCTAACTTCTACTTGAATACTTTTAGTGACAGAGAGTTCTCTATCCCCCTATACCAGAGGTCTGCAAACTTGGCAAATTTAAGACTTGTGGACTTCAACTCCCAGGATTCTCAAGCCTGGGAGTTGAAGCCCACAAGTCTTAAAGTTGCCAAGTTTGGGGACCCCTGTCCTTTACAATTAATTTCATTGATGAATAGAATAGAATAGAATAGAATAGAATAGAATAGAATAGAATACTTGATTGGCCAAGTGTGATTGGACACACAAGGAATTTGTCTTGGTGTGTATGCTCTCAGTGTACATAAAGAAGGAACATTCGTTAAGAATCAAGAATCATAATGTACAACACTTAATGATAGTCATAGGGTACAATCAACATCAAATCATACTAAGAAACAGAGGATACAAGCAACAAAGTTATAGTCACAAGTGGGAGGGGATGGGTGATAAGGAGTGATGAGAGGTTTAACAGTAATAGTAGTGTACACTTTGTAAAAAACTCTCTTATTGGCACGAGAGAGTTCTTCAACAATATAACCCATAATCTGTCCTTGCTATGCATGCCTATTAAATCCAAATCCCTCGCTCTTAGACGAGACAAAATAAATATTTGCGTCCTTCCATGAGGCCAAGTGCTAGCATGTCCTTACTCTTCTACGCCCAGAGCTAAATGCATTCCCTCTCTTCGACCTTTCTTTCCTTTACGATCTCTTCATAGTCTTGTTAAAATGAACAGCACACCCAACATCCTTTGCCCTGCTTGCACTTACGATGACTTTCTGCAGTGGGCAGCACTGACCACCCAAGATGGGTGAATGAGAGTCCCTCCACAGATCAGTCGCAATCCTGAAAATAGGGCAGCCTGCCACGGCTGGGAATGGGGCACACATGGCTTTCCCCCCAGGATTTTATTTCCTTCCGCTGCAGTGGCTGAAAAAAAGAGAGAGAGAGAGAGAATAAAAACGAGTAAACTGCAAACCAAGGAAGAAAGAGTCCCAGAAGAACCAAAAGATGCGTTGAAGTCCGATATCAAGGAACCAAGTTCTAAGAAAGGATGAGATTCCCTTTTGATCTCAAGAAGATATATTACAGATCTCTTCCCTTAAGGAGTTCCACCTGGTGGAACGAAAAACAAGGGCCTTCTCCACGGCGGCTCCCTCCCTGTGGAATATTATCTCTGCAGAAACAGGAATGGCCTCAACTTTTACACTCTTTCGAAAATCTCTGAAGACATGGTTTTGTGAACAGCCTGGGGAACCCCAGGATAATATGAAGCCCATCAAATGGTTGGCTTCAGGGGTAATATTCAACAGGTTCTGACCAGTTCTGGAGAACCAGTAATGGAAATTTTGAGTAGTTTGGAGAACCAGCAAATACCATCTCTGATTGGCCCCGCCCCTATCTATGCTCCGCCTCCTGAGTCCAAGCTGATTGGCTGGGTCATCTTTGGTTGCCCTGCACAGGAGAACGGAGCTGGAAAGCAGGTTAATGGGGTGGGGGTTAGGGAAAGGAATTTCTTTTCTGTGGAGTGGGGTGGGAATGGCAATTTTGCAATATCCTTCCCCTGCCACGCCCACCAAGCCATACCCACACTACTGTAGTAAAAAAAATTGAATTCCACCACTGAACGTGGCTTGATTATTGTTGCCAAGGCGATGGATGTTATTGACTTTTGTATTAGAGTTTTATTTCTGTAAGCCGCCCAGCGTCACTGTGAGTCAGTTGGGAGGCGATATAAATTTTCCTAATAAATAAATCTCCACAGAGCATTCAGGTGAAGGACCACCTGTGCAGGGGCAAACTGTTCCTACATAAAAATCTCATGTAGTTGCTATTTACTCCGGTGAAGAGAACATTCCAGCCTCTTTGAGATTCAGCTTCATCAGCAGGAATTAGCAGGGAATTCAGACTCACGGCTTGCTGAGTTTAAAGTGCATGAATGAGGGAGGAAGAGTGGTGCCGTGGCCTAGAGGTGGAGCTCTCTCCTCACAATCAGGAGGCTGTGAGTTCGATCCTAGGTAGAGGCAGATATTTCTCTCTCTGGGCACAATGAGAATATATCTGCTGAGAACTCCGCATTGGCGACAGGAAGGGCATCCAGACAGTAAACACTCAGCTGCATTCAGTTGCCCTGACTCCACCCCACAAGGAATTATGGGGTGATTAAAAGACAAAAAAAAATTAATGAGGGAGGAAACACAAAAGACAGCAAAGTAAAGGGAACTGCTGCCTGATGTCTCCGTTCAGACTTGAAAAAGTCCTCTCAGCCTTCAAACCGGCTCACCTCAGTTTTCCAAAATGGGTATGCAGGAAGCTTCCTGATTCCTCAGTTCTGGAAGCAGCTCATCTTTTTATTTGCAGAGAACGGAGCCTTTCCCTCCAACAGGAATGTCAGGTGTGATTAAAAGGACTTCAATTGCTACTCAACTCACCACCTCTCTGCCTAAAGTGGTCTCCACGATAATTATATTTGTTTTTATGATGTCTCCATGTATGAAATATGGGTGAAAGGCCTTTTTGGAAGGTATAACCACTTGCATTGCATATGGTGCAATGCAAGAAATTTATAGTGTGTGTGTGTGTGTCCTTGGATTGACCCTGGATTCACCCCACTCTTGTCACCCTCAACTCACCCTCAAATATATTCACCGTATCTAAAGAAAAAGCATGTACATTTCCAAGATCTTTACCTGAAGATGCCATGAACAAAATGGCAGCCAGTAACTTGAAGAAAAGATGTAACATGGTTCTTTACAACAACAATGGTTCCTGGGAATAAGATCTGTTGGGAACAAGAACATTCAGAAATGTAAGAGGATGACATTCCGCCTTCTTGATTTACCAAACCATTCAGCCTAATGATCGGCATGAATCTCACAGAAAACAGACACATAGAACCTTTGATATTCCAGGAAAAGTAAAGAATCGTAAATTTCTAAATGGTTTTTCAAAAAGTAGGCAACCTGAGGTTGGAAGGCTGGAGTCAACCCCCTTTAGCTCCTTTATGTTGCTAGCCTCATAACCGTCTCCCCCATTATTTATCCAAAGCCATAATGTGAGGTACTAGCCATTTTGAGGTGCCGAACAAATAGACTCAGTTTGCTCTAATAGTGAAGGCGCCCAGCTAGAAATCAGGAGAGCCAGAAAACTGGCTGGTGACTTGAGGTGAGTCCTTCTCTCTCAGCGCAACTCACCTCACAGGGCTGTTGCTGTTGTTGTGCGGAAAATAGGAGGACGATGCAAAGAGTATGTTCACTGCCTTGAATTGCTTATAAAAATAAAGAGATGGGATATAAATAAAAAATAAATCTATACACTCAATAAATAAATCTTACAGATAAATGGTACTCACGTCACCTAATGCTACAAATTACAGAAAAGCAAATTAAAAAGCCACATCATGCTGACTTACAATCACAGGGCATTTTCCAGCACCTCAATACAAGTGCATGTAACCAAGATATAGTATTATGGCTGAGATGCAATACAGGAATACAAGAACCACAAAAAATGACAAAGAACTCCACAGAGAAGGAAAAATCTCCCAAGTATTGGAAGGTGAATGAGGCCTAAGTATTATTGCATTTCATTCCAGGGTTTTAGATTAAAAAAATAGAAACCTCTAACCTAACCTAGCCTTCCCCAGCCTAACCTAGTTGCATAACCATTAAAATACAGTATTATAGCAGCATTGCTTAGCAAAAACAAAGATTCCACCAAATCTAGGATGGAAACAGAATATCCAAGCTCTGTTGCATAAAAGGCATTAAAAGTTGTAAATCTAATCTTATGAAACTTCTACCCCAGAAATATTGAATTGCTAACTAGGGCATACAAAACTTTTGCTAGACCAATACTCGAATACAGCTCATCTGTCTGGAATCCACACTGGATATTGGACATTAATACAATTGAGCGAGTCCAGAAGTATTTCACGAGAAGAGTATTACACCCCTCTGCTCGCCACAGAATACGCCACATCGCCAGGCTTGAGATTTTGGCCTTGGACAATCTTGAATACCTATGGTTGGATTTAAGCATAGTATCCAAAATTATCTGCTACAATGTCCTACCAGTCAATGACTATTTCAGCTTTAACCGCAACAATACAAGAGCACACAACAGATACAAACTCAATGTAAACTGCTTCAAAGTTGATTGCAGAAAGTACGACTTCAGCAACAGAGTGGTCAATGCCTGGAATGCACTACCTGACTCTGTAGTTACATCCTCTAACCCCCACTCCTTTAATCTCAAACTATCCACTATTGACCTCACTCCATTCCTAAGAGGTCTGTAAGGGGCATGCATAAGTGCACAATCGTGCCTTCCGCCCCTATCCTATTGTCCCTATTTATCCGTACCTATTTCCTGTATTCATACTCATGTTTATATTTATACCTATTATCTTGTAAGCGATTGACAAATCAAATAAATAAATAACATAAATAATCCCCCTGTATTTATCTGTTCCTCCCCCAAACTCATTGGCAGACATCAACCTCAGAAGATTGACCAACTCTTATGCTCCAGAAACCAACTCCTTGGCTAGAGTTGGCAATTTTCATCTGTCCTACATTGGTCGAGTTCCAGAGATGGTATTCAGCAGGTTCTGACCAGTTCTGGAGAACTGTAGCGGAAATTTTGAGTAGTTCGGAGAACCGGCAAATTCCACCTTTGACTGGAGATTTTACAGATTTTTCCCCTGCCATGCCCACCAAGCCACGTCCACAGAACCGGTATTAAAAAAATTTTAATCCCACCACTGTTGAGTTCCATAAATCAAGGCTGCAAATACCCCTGTTTGTTTACTGGAACAAAATGATCGAATTAACATCTGTCAACGTTGAGATCTCCTGGTAACAAGTTTCCTCTGCCTCCAGCAGGGATCTTCTTCATGTTGTTCCTGAAAAACAGGCTTGAAATCAGAGAGATAGCAAAAAGTATAGGCAGTTCTTACCCCCAAGATGTGGGAATTCAATGATTTGCTTCCCAGTCCCCTTCTAGCTTTTTATTTGGGATCCTGCCTCAGATTAGCCAATCTTGGGTTAATCAGGAAGTGCTTCTTAACACCCCGCCTTTATCTCTCTTAGCGAGTGACTAGGACCAAATCCACTGTTCAGATTGAATAACTTCCTGACGATACAACAGGTGACTGCGAAAGGAGGAAGAGGCCCCTCAAAATGTGCCATATTGAAAGTCGAACCTCACAAATCTCCCCATTTATTACTGGACACTTGTTCTCTGTTGCCAAAGCTGTCTGAATCATTTGCTCCAGTGACAGGTTAAGTTTGCTGCAAATTGTTCCAATGTGGTTTGGAAACGCAGCTGGCCTTTTTATGAGCTAAGGTGAATTGGTTGCCTCTGGCAGCATATTATAGGTACCATTTTTTATCACTGCGTTCATCCCTTTGCTCAATTACCTCTGGCATTTATTAACTACTGTCTCTGCCCAAATTGGCACCTATAGAGATACTTAATTATGACCCATAAATAAAGATGAGAAGGGGACAGAAGTTCATTCAGTTTGCATTTGAATCTGAACTTAATTTATGTCTCATTTCCTGAAACAACATGCACATTGGAAAAACATCTGTACTTTTGTGACTATCTTTCTCTAACTGTTGCAATATAGCTTTCCAACCTCTCTGTGCCAAAATAGGAATAATAGATGGAAGAAGCACCCAAAAGTATACATGTTGGTGAACAGCAAATGAAAATGCTTGCATTAGCACACTTATTTACAAAAATGTAAATAATAAAAAAAACATTCATACAAGTTATTTGTTCTGTGAGATGGATGACTATATAAGTTTGATAGATAAATAAACAAATCAAAACACAAAGATCCCCAAATTAATTTAGCATAAACATGTAATCTAATCTAATCAAAGACAGAACTAACCTAGAACTAAGGTTAAATTTCCTGATAGAACAATTAATCTTTGGAACAACTTCCCTCCAGAAGTTGTGGATGCTCCAACACTGGAGGTTTTAAGAAGAGATTGGACAACCATTTGTCTGAAATAGTATAAAGTTTTGTGGACTAGAATACCTTCCAACTCTGTTATTCTGTTTATTTTCTATTAAAGAGATTAAAGAACAAAAAAGCTGAACAGAAAGTGCAATTGGGAGATTTGTCTGTCCCAACGTAATCTTAGTGAAAGATGAGAAACAGAGTAACTTTAAAACAATGCCAAAATGTGTTAGCAATTAGAGAGCTAGATTAAAAATTATTAAAGTGCAATTAAGAAAGAAATATGAGCATGCACAATGAAATTAAAATCTAAAAGTACCAAAGGTTTTAAATAGAGGAAAAATAAATACAAGCTTTCAAAATGATGGAAAGAATTATAACAATGAAAATTCTGAATGAGAGTTTTTAAGAATGGAGTCAGAAATTAGTAGCCACTATATCAACAATGGCAGTAAATATGTTTGCTTCTATGAAAGACTATTCCCAAAAGATGTTATTGACAAAATGAAAGATGTTGACCAATCTAACAAGATAAGAGTATTGAAAGTGGATTTACAACTGACAGACCAAGAGAATGACTTGGTAAAAGGATGTTTCACTGTATCTATAAAAGAAATTGGCTGAGGTTTTAAAAGTATAAATGACAAAGCAAGAAAGCTACCTGGTGAACTTTTCCTAGTGGATTTATAAAAGAGGCTTATTAAAGCCTTGAATAACTCTGTGCCATAGAACAAAGAAGAAATAAAATAGAATCCTATACCAATATTTGAATTAACTAAAGATTAAGTTAGAAGGAGAAGGAAGGAGTATAAAATTGGTTTATTTGATCAAGATTAAAACAAGATATATTGTTACTTCTGGCAACCCTTTTTATGGGCTTTCTGCTGATAGTAGGACTGAAAAGATGAGATTTTATAGATTTGTTTACAAATAAGACATGGGATATGGGATGAAGAGATAAATGTTTGTAATCTTAGAGGGAGTGAAGAGTCACTAATTTTTTTTACATTTATAATGAAGATTAGAAGTCACATTTTTTATATATTTCTTTTCTCTTTATTATATTCTTTTCCCTTTTTTCTCCTTTCTTTTCCTTGCACATTTTATTCTTTCCTTTCCCTTCCCTCTTTTAAATTTTAGTTTAAATCTGGTGGATGTCTTTTAGTACAATTGGTTAGGTGGAAAAGGTATTGCCGGACACTTCCTGGTTTTTTGCTGCTTTGGAGAATGCTTTCTTTCTTCTATTATCCTGCTAAATTAAAATGCTGATTATGGGTAGAAAAATAACATTATGAAGAAAAGAGCCTCAATGATGGGCAAATATAGCATCTATAAAAGTATTGCAGGAAAGGAGGAAATAAGAACTTTTATACACATACTTGCATCCAATGTCTGCTTAGGATTGGATACTGTAGTAGGAATTATATGTGTAAATATCAATATACATGCATACAAATCAGCATATTATGTACATATACATACACTGTTCCCTCTGGACTCACTAGTCCTCAACGCTGATCAAAGATGCTCCCTTACCATACTTTCATTTTTCTTGACCTTACTTTTGTGGTGCACGACAGACCAAACTTGAATATTTCTCCTGCAAAGGCAGTGTCCTAGAGGAAACTGCCATGTGTTGTTTGGTCTAGTGTGGGTATCTTGGGCTTGTAACATCTATTCTGCGTAAAAAGGGGCAATCTTAAATTGTGTGTTTGTGTGAACTCCTCTCAAAGGCATTTGCTCGGAGAGAGGTGAATCACAGTGGGTGTTAGCATAGCTACAAATTAAAAGCAATAAAGAGGGTAGCTATTAGGGCCAACTATCAGCATCACTTTGGGATTCTCTATTAAGTGATCATAAATCTGCTAGTCCTTAAGGTGTCAAAAACCTCTTTGTTGTTTGTGCAAGGGGGAAAAAATAACCACATAATTGGCACGTAATTCAGCCTTTCTGAACTCCATGCCCTCTGCATGTGCCGGGATTTCAAAATCCAGCATTCCTAAACAACATAGCCCATGCTGATTGAGAGGGTAATAACTGAAGCCCCAAGACATACACAGGTAGTCCTCAATTTACGGCACTGACTTATGACCGGTGACGGTTCCCAGCACCCAAATTTTGATCATCTGACTGTGGGGACGTTGCAATGAGAGGACCGGCATACATTTATAATGGTTGCAGTATCCTGGAGTTACATGATTCCTATTTGTGACCTTCCCAGCCGAATCCCCACTAGCAAAGTCAGCAGGGGAAGCCAGATTGACGACTGCATGGTCCACTTAACAAAAGCAACGATTGGTTTACCAAACTGTGGCAAAAAAGGGATTTACTTTACAACTTAGCAACAGAAATTCTGGCCCTAATTGCGTAGGTGAAGGACAACCTGCATTGGAAGAGGAAAATTGCTTTAGTGTATTAAGATTGGTGAATTAAAAAATACACTGGTTAATTGTATATTCAGGGATCCTAGAAATAGGGTGAGGGGCTGCGTCAGATGTGGAAGGTGTCCCCTGACTGTGGAAGCAGGTGAAGAAAGATTTCTATCCTCTGGCGACAAAAGGAGATTAATTTATTAATCTATTTTAAAATGTTATTTATTTATTTATTAAATTTATATGCCACCCATCTCACTATCAAGCAACTTTGGGCTTCAGTTTACACAGGCAGTCCTCAACATATGAGCAGAATTGAGCCCAAAATTTCTGTTGTTAAAGTGATATATTTCTCAAGTGAATTTTACCCCATTTCTTGCCTCAGTTGTTAAATGAATCACTGCAATTTTTAAGTTAGTCACCCGGTTGGTAACCAAATCTGGTTTCCCCACTGGCTTTGCTTGTTGGAAGGTCACAAAAGAGAATCATGTAACCTTGGGAACCCAGCAACCATCATAAATATGAACCAGTTGCCCAGCACCTGAATTTTCACCACATGATTGTGGGGATGCTGGAAAGGTCTTAACCAGAAGTGGTATTCAGCAGGTTCTGACCAGTTCTGGAGAACCAGAAAATTTAAGTAGTTAGGAGAACCGGCAAATCCCACCTCTGACTGGCCCCACCCCCATCTATTCTCTGCCTCTCATTGAGTCCCAGCTGTTTGGCTGGGTCTTTGGTTGCCCTGCACAGGAGAACGGAGCTGGAAAGCAGGTTAGTGGGGTGGGGAGAGAATAGATATTTTGCAGCATCTTTCCCCTGCCACACCCACCAAGCCATGCCCACATAACCGGTAGTAAAAAAAATTTGAACCTCACCACTGGTCTTAATTGTGAAAAACAGTCGTAAGTCACTTTTTTCATTGCCGTAGTAACGTTCAGAAGATGCAAAGCAGAACCTCTCCCATTATACAGTGTATCAATGGAGACTGTGTGGAAAGAGTTCATAGTTTTAAATTTCTAGGAACTCATATTTCCGACAACCTTACTTGGTCGGTCCACACTATGGCCACTGCAAAGAAGGTCCAACAGCACCTGCACTTTCTGAGGCTGCTGAAAAAGAGGGGTCTGGGTGAGAAGTTGCTGATTACTTTTTACCGTTCTACCATCGAGAGCATTTTGGCATATTGTGTAACAGTGTGGTATGCTGGATGCTCAGTAGTGGATAAGAAGATGCTCCAGAGAGTTATAAACACAGCACAAAAAAATCATCAGTTATTCTCTTTCTTCTTTGGAAGAGATTGTGAAGACCAGATTCCTCTCTAGAACACTAAAAATATCCACAAACCATTCTCATCCTGGACATTTATATTTCAAACTGTTACCATCAGGGAGGCGTTATAGGTATCTTAAAATGACTAATAGATTGAGAAACAGTTTCTTTTCTAAGGCAGTAATTGTCTTGAATCAAACAGTGCATTTGTGTTTTAGTCCTATTATTATTATTATTATTATAGTTATTTTAATTTTTAAATACTCTGTAGTATGATTGTGATGTGTTTGGGGCACTTGCTGAAGTAGCTTTTAAATTTCATTGTATTTGTGGAATGCAATGACAATAAAGGTATTCTATCAATATTCTAAACTTTGAACAGTCACCAAAAAACTGTTGTAAGTCGAGGACTACCCTTAGAAGAGTCAGATTTAACCCAACCCCTATTGTTAAAGGAATTCAAGATTGATGTCCACGTGTAAGCGCCTGACGGTATTCCTGATACATAAAAATAAACACCTTGAATCACACTAAAGAGTTGAAGAGGTTGCAACAGGGTTCTTTAGGATACCCTGTTTCTAAACAAACTCCCATGGAAACCTACCCAAAAATTCCTTGACTTCTTCACCCTTGTGTTAAACACTCTTTTGAAACACAATGCTCTACAAAAGGAATTTCCAAACGCTTTTATCCCAGGTTGCCCAATTCTGCGCTTTCATTTTATTTTATATATTTATTTTATTTCTTTTATTTGTCAAGCAAGTATTAGATAACAGGTACAAGTATAAACATGATTATGAATACATGAAATGGATACGAATAAAAAGGAACATTAAGACAGGGATGGTAGGCACATTGATGCACTTATGTACGCCCCCTACAGACTTCTTAGGAAAGGGGTAAGGTCAACAGTAAGACAGTCTAAGTTTGGCTTGAGACCAGTGGTGGGATTCAACCATGAGCACCAATTAGTGAGAACCGGTTGTTAACTTTCTAAGCAGTTCGGAGAACCGGTTGTTGGAAGAAATCTTTTGTTTTTTCTACTTTATAGGGCTAATCCTGTAAGAAGGCAGGAAGGAAACATTCTGGAGTTGTTTCTAGCCTAATCTTTATTGCCCTGCTTCAGAGATGGTATTCAGCAGGTTCTGACCAGTTCTGAAGAACCAGTAGCGGAAATTTTAAGTAGTTCGGAGAACCAGCAAATACCACCTCTGACTGGAGATTTTACAGTATCCCTCCCCTGCCATGCCCACCAAGCCATGCCCACAGAACCGGTAGTAAAAAAATTTAAATCCCATCACTGCTCGAGACTCATGATTTAATTGGGGTAACTGCTGGAATCCTGACACTAAGATTAAAGTTTTTGGGGTTTGGGGAAGAAACCATAAAATCAGGTAGTGTATTCCAGACATTGACCACTCTGTTGCTGAAGTCGTTTTGCATTATCATCTCTCTTTTCTCATCTGAAAATTGAACTAAATTCTTTTCTTGCTAAGCTTGTGTCCTCGACTTACATCAGTTCATTTAGTGACCGTTCAATGTTACAACGGCACTGAAAAATGTGGCTTATGACCATTTTTCACACTTACGACTGTTACAGTATCCCCATGGTCATGTGATCAAAATTCAGATGCTTGGAAACTGGTTCGTATTTATGACCGTTGCTGTGTCCCAAGGTCATGGGATCCCCTTTTGCGACCTTTTGACAAGCAAAGTCAATGGGGAAGCCAGATTCACTTAACAACTGTGTCACTCACTTAACAACTACCGTGTATCAACAGGGCAGAGATTCATTTAACAAAACATGGCAAGAAAGATCGTAAAATGGGGCCAAATTCATTTAACAAAAGTCTCACTTAGCAACAGAAATTTTGGGCTCAGTTGTGGTCATAAGTCAAGGACTTACCTGTACTTGTATAATATTTGACACTCCGTCTTAGGGCAATAAGAAAGGTTTGATCTGATTTGATTTGACCTGATCTATAAATGTAAAATGTGCTCTTTTTACAATAGTCATAATAAGATCATTGATAGAGACTCGATCCTCAAGAATATTATAGGCACTGTGCTCTATTTTTCTTCTTGGAACATTCTATCCTTGGATGCATCAGGGTTGAAGAGAAAAATTGCAGGCAAAATGGAGTTTTTGAATTCTTGGAAGAATCTCTAGCTTCCTCGTGTGCACTCAAATGCCTTTGGCAGATGCATATTTTTTTTTTTTTAAATGTAAATTCAGTATCAGCATTCCAAAATGTAATTAAATGAAAACTGGAAGCAGGTTTCAGGAACTGGTAAGGTAACATTGTCAGTTTCTGATGGTGCAGTGACACAATCTAAAAGTGGCTTGGCTTGAAGATATTTTAATCCCCTGCAAACAAGGCAGTAACAGGGAAGTGTAGACTTGTGCATTAGGCATAAAGTATGGTTAGAATTTTTCACAATCAGTAACACCAAGACAAACCAACCTTGGTATAATGTTGGGAAATCAACTGGAGAGCAATGCAGATATGGGTTGCCCACAAACAGAGTTTTATCCTTTGTCATACCTTTAAATAGATAACTCTCTTCTATCAAATAAGAATATATGGTCATTCTAAATATAAATAACAGGAGGGACATCTGGATGGGAACTTCCGCCTTAAGAATTGTCTCAAATCCTCTCTTCTCCTCTCCTCACCCCTCTTCTCTCTCCCTTCCCCTCTCTCCTCTCCTCTCCTCTCCTCTCTCTCCTCTCCTCTCCCCTCTTCGCTCTCCTCTCCTACCTTCCCCTCTCCCTCTTCTCTCCTCTTCTCTCCCTTCACCTTCAAATGTCTGTTTTGATCCCAATCTGGGTGGGATTCAAAAATTTTACTACCGGTTCTGTGGCCATGGCGTGGCTTGGTGGGCATGGCAGGGGAAGGTTACTCAAAATCCCCATTCCCTCCCTACCCCACTAACCTACTTTCCAGCTCTGTTCTCCTGTGCAGAGCAACAAAATAAAACCCAGCCAATCAGCTGGGACTCAATGAGAGGCAGAGAATAGATGGGGGCGGGGCCAGTCAGAGGTGGGATTTGCCATTTCTCCAAACTACTCAAAATTTCCACTACTGGTTCTCCAGAACTGGTCAGAACCGGCTGAATACCACTTCTGATCCCAATGACTGCTTGGATTAGTTCCTGCAATTTTCTTGGCAACATTTTTGGAAATGGCTTGCCTTCTTCCTAGGTTTGACAGAGAGTGACTGGCCCAAGTCCCCCCCAGGTGGCTTTGTGCTTAAGGCGGGAGTAAAACTCAGTGTACCAAGCCCTAGTCTGATGCCTTTTTTTTTTTTAAATTACATTTATATGCCGCCCTTCTCCGGAGACTCAGGGCAGCTTACAGTCTATGGAGCACCATGCTAAGTGCTCAGCAATAGCCTTCATTCCATTATATATGCCTGCTTATTACTAGGGCTTTTGCCCCCCCCCAAGCGGCATTTTTTACAAAGTCAGCTTATTGCTCCCAACAATCTTGGGTCCTCAATTTACCTACCCCGAGAGGATGAAAGGCTGAGTCAACCTTGAGCCTGGTGGGATTCGAGCCTGCACTAATTGCAGGCAGCTTGCACTAAGTGCTAGATGATTAACAGCCTGCACCACCTTCACCTTCACCTCTAAACCAAACTCGTGTTCTTTCTGTCTCCCTCTCTGCCTTGTCGACCAACATAAAGTGAACAATGCAAGTGTGACATGTGAATTTCAGACAATGGCACTTTGTGACTTTCATTCATGAATTCACTGCACAAAAGAAAAAAACGGGGGCCCTGCCTGTATGAGTAGATGCCCATTTGTCAAATAGGGTTTCTTTTTGCAGACATTTCCTTCATGCAATCAATCTGCGATGGGATCAGGAAGGACTGCCTTGACATCTTCTCTGCAATTAGCAGAGAAGCCCTTAGGCCAAGGGTGTCAAACTCAATTTCATTAAGGGCCGCATCAGGGCTGTGGTTGACCTTGGCGGGGACATTGGGGCATGGCTGACTGGATGGGCGTGGCCAGCTTGACACTACTCCCCAAACTTCTAGCATGTTTCCTCTTCGCATTGAGTAGACCAGGCCGAAGCCACTCTGGCCCAATGTTTCCTCTTTGAATTGGGTTGACCAGGCCGAAGCCATGCGGGCCAGCCCCTTACATTTTCCAGGACAGCCTGACAGGCCAGATCTGACCACATCACAGGCCGGATCCAGCCCTTGTGTTTGACATCCCTGCCCTAGGCAGTTTGTGACAGTCACATCCTGATTTCTGAGGCAAGAATGAAAATTGTGTCATTTATATGATGTCATCTGCACATCTTTTTCCTCCTCCCCCTGTAGAAGGTTAAAGAGGAAGAGGATTCAAAGGAAATCCCGAATGAATGAAATAATCCTGACTGGACTATTGTAATGCCCTCTACATGGGGTTCCCGAGTGGGAGCATCCGGAGGCTTCAACTGGTACAGAATGCGGCCGTGCAGGTGGTTATGGGGGCATCAAGGTTTTCTCATGTGATGCCCCACCTGCGCGAGCTGCATTGGCTGCCGGTGGCCTCCCGGGTGCACTTTAAGATATTAGTGCTAACTTTTAAAGCGCTCCATGGCACCAGACTAGGATATTTACAAGACCGCATTCTGCCAGTTTCCTCTCACCGACCGGTGCGCTCCCACAGGGAGGGTCTCTTGCGGGTCCCGTCGGCATCTATGTGCCGGCTGGTGACCCCGAGGAATAGGGCCTTCTCTGTGGGGGCGTCTGCCCTCTGGAATGGGTTGCCTCCGGAGTTGCGTACAGCCACGGACCTGGGGACCTTCAGGAGTGCCTTGAAAACCTGGCTCTTTGACCAGGCCGGCTTGAGCTGATTTTAGATTGGGGTTTTAAATTGGGGGTCCCTAATGGCAATCAGAGGGTTGGGGTATTTTAATTTTAGGGTTTATAGTGGAGGTTTTAACCTGTTTATTACAGCCAGGTTATTTAATTCAGTTTTAATTTTTGTATATATTTTAATGTTATTTTAATTGGATGGCTGTACACCACTCCAAGTCCTTCGGGAGAGGAGCGGTATATAAATAAATATCTATCTATCTATCTATCTATCTAAATCTGGATTTTTTTTCCCCCAAGGATGTTCCTGGATGAAGGTTGGATCCAAATCCCAGAAATCTGTTTGTCTTACAGGATCAGCTATTGCACCGGTGCGAAGAGAGTTTTCCAGAATTAAAGAAGCCATGATGCGTGTTGTAGTTGCAACCTTCCTTCCATTTTTGCTGCACTGGAGGAAGCGGAAGAAGAAAATCACATTTCTACCTGATCACCCAACTAGCCTCAAAGGAACAAAGCAGACATTCTGCATTTTTGCTCAGATCCTCTCAGATATCCTGCTATTTGCTCCTAGCAGTGTCAGCACATGGTAATTCATTCCTGGACATGGAAAGAGGAGATACCGTAATTCCTAGAAAATAAGCAGAACATATGCCTCCAGCAACAGACTCATTCTAGGAAGCTGATTTCATCCAACAATCAAGGCCTGCCCATCTGTGTCACCTGTAACACCCCATGCCGAATGCAGAGATTGGGCTGGCTGCCACTTCTCTTCTGCTTCCTGTATCAGCAGATGTCGTGGGTTGTAAGAATGACTTTGGGAGACAGAAGGAAGAGCTGCAGCCTAAACCAACAGCCCAATAAACAAAAACCTGAATCTGAAGGAGGAGGAGTGAACCAAACATGTCAGAAGGGACATCCCACCCCAGTTTCCAGGAGAGTAAAAATAAGGGGCAGGAGGGTATTTTCAGACTTGCAAGTTTCTGTTAATGAAACTTTCCAATAAAGAGGACAAAAATGCATAGGAACTTGGACAGTCTTGTAGGCACGAAGAAGGAAAGAAAGATTCTCCCTAGCAGTTTACAGATTACAGCATTTATTGTCATCCTTCTTGTCTGGACTAAAGGGCTAACATTACCAGTGACACTTGATGTGTGTGTGTGTGTGTGTGTATGTGTGTGTGTATTTCTAATGAAACCCAAATGAATTTTTTGTTTGTTTGTTTGATTACTAAGTAATAGTAATAGTTTGATTACTATCCCCCCCTCCTTTTTTGATATGGTATATTAAGATTATGGTAGTAACAACAGGGTCAAAACTATTTCCCAAAGCACCCATAGGTAAGACAAGAAACAATGGTTGAAACTCACCAAGGAGAGAAGCGACCTGGAACTAAAGAGAAATTTCCTAACGGTGAGAGCAATTAACCAATGGAATAGCTTTGCCTTCAGAAGTTGTGGGTGTTCCATCACTGAAGGCTTTCCCAAAAGAAACTGGACAAGTATTTATCTGAAATGATTTAGGGTCTCCTGCTTGAGCAGGTGGGTTGGACTAGAAGACCTCCAAGGTCCCTTCCAACTCTTATTATTCCAAGTTATAAGTTCAATGGCACTGTCTTTGTTTTTGTTTTGTGCTCAAAATTCTTCAGCCTTTCCCACAGGGTGCTGTCCAAAGTCCTGAAAAACTTGACCTTCTCTGATCCCTAACCTCTTCTACCTGTTGTAACATTGCTCTGTGTGTGTGTGTGTGTGTGTGTGTGTGTGTGTGTGTGTGTGTGTGTGTGTGTGTGTGTGTGTGTGTGTGGGCATGCACGTGCGTGTATGGTCTTTTCTCCCATTATTTTGCCTTAAATTCACTATTGGGTCTCACAAGAGGTCTACCTTAAGGAGAGATGCTCTCTATATGTCTTAAAACAGGTTTGGACAATTGCAGAAGATACATGTATGCAATATCATCATTTCCCGTGCACTGTGTGACAGATCAATGGGGTTCCCAAAATACACTGAAGGATGAGCCTAGGTTAAGAAAATTGCAACTGGGTTTCCGCAGCCTGCCACATGCAAATGAATTACGTTTCAGTGAAATGTCCTACTTCGCATGACACATTAAAATAACACACTGGTTCCCACAGCATCTTGAACTAACCCAACCATAGTGAGGAGTGAATAAGCCTATTGTAACCTGGCATACTTCTGATGAGCACAATCTGTGTAGATGTCAAAGAAAAAGGCAAGGAGTAGTTAGTGACTCCCAAGTTGCTTTTGTTTTGAATGGTCTTTTGAACATAGATTTTCAGGGTAGGGAAAGTAAAAAAAAAGTTCATTGCAATGTCATGAATCCCTCCTCCCCAATAGATCTGGGTGTGATACAAAGGCAGTGATACAAAATGGAGCTTCCAGTGTGATGTCACAACATACATTTAATTCTTTGGGCTTCGGTGGGGCTAGCTGGGGATGCTCATACTTTTGCAAAACTCCCTCAAGACACATTCAGAGGAAATTATATAAATAATGTACAGTAGCACTTAGCAATAACCATAACCATAGCACTTAGACTTGTATACCGCTTTACAGTGCTTTACAGCCTTCCTTAAGCTGTTTACAGAGTCAGCCTATTGCCCGCAACAATCTGGGTCCTCATTTTACCAACTTCGGAAGGATGGAAGGCTGAGACAACCAGTGAGAATTGAACTACTAGCAATCGGCAGAATTATACTGCATTCTAATCACTGCACTACCATGGCAGTAGTGTTTTCTCCCATGTTTACTTTTTAAAGTCACAAATTTCCAAATTTTGGTGAGATGAAAACTTGAGTCAAGATGAGCAAAGTTTAATTGCCTTATGAAGATGTAGCTACCAATCCTATCTCAGGAACATGGTGGTGGAGTATGTAACATAAGATTCCTAGCATGCTGTCAATGACTATCATCCACAGCATAGCAGACAATGAGGTCATCGGTAACACATTGTATTATCTTTCACTTTGTAGAAGGACTGAGAAAATTACTACAAAATAAGGCAGCTCTTTCTTGATATTCGCCTGATCTCCCTGCTTTAAAGTCAAGACACATTCATTCATTCATTAATATCCCAAATCCCATTTATTATTTTTACAAATAAGACAAGGCAGTGAACATATCTAACACACCTTTTTCCTCCTATTTTCCCAACAACAACCTTGTGAGGTAGATTGGGCTGAGAGAGATTGACTGGCCCAATATCATCCAGCTGTCTTTCATAGCTAAGCCAAGATTTGAACTCACAGTTTCTTGCTTTCTTAATCACTAGACCAAACTGGCTATCATGAATAGGGATTATTCCCTATTATCAAGTCCTCTGTATTGGGAAATATGGTTTGGATATTTTTTTCTTAAATTGCAACCCTGGCCTGCTTGTTCAATGGTAACTCTTTCTGAATTCATCAGACTTGTCTTCCTCCAAAGATTTAATATTGATTTTGATTTGGTTCTGGTCTTGTTTGGGCCAGAGGCATCTATGGAAGGAGCAGTAAAAAAATATAGATGACTGTTGTGACCCAAGCTTGAAGCCATCATCTTGACTTTTTTGACTTTACTTGGGGATACTGTGGGGGGTTGGAGTTGAGGTTTGGTTTTACTTTATCTCATCCAAAGCAGTTATGGGTTACAATGCATTTTACTACCCCAGAATATGTGGAATGTGCTAGATTTTCCTTGCTACTCAAGCTATCATGGCTGCTAGAAAAGTCGGTTATAAGACAGGCAAATATTGCCATCTTATGGACAAATATTATATTATGTTTTAAATAAAGAACGATAACTTTAAATAAAGAACATTAACAAGGACGGTCGCTGGAGAATCTCTGGCTTGGCATAAGCATTTTATAAGTGTAAAAATGAGCATTTTAAAAAATTTGTTGTCCTTCAATTTGCTATTTTTTTTTCCATTTTTGTGTGGAAAAAGCATTAATTCTGGGAAAGAAACCTCAGAGGCATAACCTATTAATTTCAACACAGCCAGTTGTGGTTATGGTTGCTGACTTCATTTCCTTGCAGAGGTTTTAGATGAATGATGTGCATCATGTAACTCCTTTCTTTGAATGGCACAAATTTGCCTATGGTTCTTTAGGAATTTTATTTTTTATTTTTTATTTTACTTGAGTTTTCAATTGCTTAGGTATAAGTATAAACATGAGTAAGAATACAAGAAATAGGTACGAATAAATGGGGACAATAGGACAGGGACGGGAGGCACAATTGTGCGCTTATGCACATCCCTTACAGACCTCTTAGGAATAGGGTGAGGTCAATAGTGGATAGTTTGTGGTTAAAGGAGTGGGGGTTTGAGAATGTAACTACAGAGTCAGTTAGTGCATTCCAGGCATTGACCACTCTGTTGCTGAAGTCGTACTTTCTGCAATGAAGTTTGAAGTGGTTTACATTGAGTTTGTATCTGTTATGTGCTCTTGTATTGTTGCGGTTGAAGCTGAAGTAGTCATTGACTGGAAGGACATTGTAGCAGATAATTTTGTGTGCTACGCTTAAGCCCAGCTGTAGGTGGCATAGTTCTAGGTTGTCCAACCCCAAAATCTCAAGCCTGATGATATAGAATATTCTATTGTGAGCAGAGGAGTGTAGCACTTTTCTCGTGAAATACTTCTGGACTCGCTCAATTGCATTTATATCCGATATACAGTGTGGATTCCAGACTGATGAGCAAGTATTGGTCTAGCACAGGGGTAAGGAACCTTGGCTCTTTTATCACTTATGGACTTCAACTCCCAGAATTCCTGAGTGAGCCATAAAAGGTTCCCCATCCCTGGCCTACTGGTTTTTCAGTTGTGGGGGAAATCAATTTTTGACTGGAATGGGATTGTTTGATATACAAATGTAGGACATATAAAGAATATATAAAGAATATGTCCTACATTTGTATATTAAACAGTCCCATTCCAGTCAAAAATTGATTTCCCCCACAACTGAAAAACCAGTAGGCCAGGGATGGGGAACCTTTTATGGCTCACTCAGGAATTCTGGGAGTTGAAGTCCATAAGTGATAAAAGAGCCAAGGTTCCCTACCCCTGGTCTAGCAAAAGTTTGGCATGCTCTGGTTAGCAATTCAATATTACCAGAGAAGCTTCGTAGGATTAGATTTACAACTCTTAATGTCTTTTTGGCAATGCTGTCACAGTGAGCTGTGGCGCTTAGGTCGTTTGATCTGAGTATTCCTTGACAGAATGAGGATCATCAACAAGATCCTATCCACCTAGTTTGTATTTGGTGTACTGATTTTCTTTTTGCCAATGTGTAGGACAGATCATTTGTTGGTCGAGATTTGGAGTTGCCAATTGTTTGACCATTCAGACACATAATCAAAGTTGCTTTGAAGGACGGTAGCATTGTCGGTGGTGTTGAATTGTTTTACGTCATCCGCGAAGAGGACACAGTTGTTTACAAGGTGATCGTAAAGGTCATTTATATAGAGTATAAAGAGTGTGGGTCCTAGAACGCTGCCTTGAGGGACATTTGACAACTTCCAGGATCGATTTGTCATTTCATTAGTAAAAAAAATGAGATGGGGGTGAGGAGAGAGGAGGGAGGCAGAAATGGATTGGATAAAGCTAAGACTGCCTGGTTGTCCACACAAAAAGCATAATAATGAGTCCTAGTTCCATCTTTAGTGTAAGGCCACATTAACAGAATCTTGCCAGACTGAAAGTATTTTTCCCCTCCCCTTTTTTTGTGTGTATCTGTGTGTGAGTGTGTCTGTGTGTGTCAGAACCAAAGGACCAGGAGTATACATTAAATTGCAGCACAAAGATTTATTCAAGCCTATACACGAGAATCTTGTCAACTAAAGTTCAATATTAAATTGGCCCTGGGTAAGGTTCAATGGAATTCAAGGGCAGCTGGATTTGGATTGTTTGCTGCAACATACGGATTCTAAGCTGATGGCACATTTAACTCCACACCCACCAGTTCTGTTTGTTCTTCTCCTACAGCAGGGGTGTCAAACTCAATTTTATTGAAGGCCACATCAGGGTTGTGTTTGACCTCGGGGGGGAGGGCTGCAGGGGGCGTGGCCAGGGTGGGCATGGCCAGCTCAACATCACTCGTGTTGGGGGCCTGTGGTACCCCAAGCATTCTGCCAGTGAAAACGGAGCTCAGGAGGGCCCCGCGCAGGCCTCTCGAGCTCATTTTCACTGGCAGAGGCACCGCGGACCAGTCCTTCGCTGTTTCCAGGGCAACCTTGTGGGCTAGACCTAAGCACCCCGTGGGCTAGATCTAGTCTGCGGGTCTTGAGTTTGACACCCCTGTCCAACAATGTGCCTCTCAGTCAGTTTTTTTTTTTACTTTTGGCAACTGCCTAGATCAGTCCCTAAAGTTTTCTTGGCAAGAACTGCCAGTGCCATTCTCCACCAAAGTTTTCAAAAGCAAGAATAATGTATTGTAACTGATGCATTCTTGATTATTATTATTTTTCTGTTTAGGACTCTTGTCTAAAGAAATGTTCTCTTTGCTAAGTGTACAGTAGTATAGGGTGGTCCTTGCTTACCCACTGCTTCATTTAACAACATTCAAAGTCATGATGATGTTTTAGCCAACCAATCCTTGCATTTATGACCATCGCAATATCCTGCCATCACCGGATGGCATGGAGAATGCATGCAGAACTTAAGTCACAAGTCATGAAATATTTCTATTGCTTAATGCAATACATTATTGCAGTGAGGTCAATACAATGATGTGATCTCCCTCCCCAATAAGCAACTGTGGTACTTAGCAGCAGGATTGCTGATCCCAATACAGTTGCTAACCAAACCACCTATGCTTTAACAAAACATTTAACACTATACCAAGCAATTTTTGGGGTGTGTGCATAAGCGCACCAACGTGCCTACCGTTCCTGTCCTATTGTTTCTTTTATTTTTCTTATATGGAGCCATTTCATGTATTCATAACTATGTATATACTTATACCTATTATCTTGTAAGCGATTGACAAATCAAATCAAAGCAAATCAATAAATAAATAAGTAACTAACTAAGTGAGTGAGTGAGTAAGTAAGTAAGTAAGTAAGTAAGTAAGTAAGTAAGTAAGTAAATAAATAAATAAATAAATTTCCATGACTTTGTTAAAAGTTCGTTGCAGTTGATTTGCAACACTCCAGGGCAATAACGTGCTAGATGTTATTTTAGATGCTACCACAAGAAGGAGCAGCATACATGTAGATTTGCCACGTGGAGTATCGTGGTTAGAAAGGCAGGCAAGAAAACAGTGTCTAAATGTCCACAGTGAAATACACACACAAATCTTAGATGGCGGATCTGGTTATTTTCTTCAATTCAGCAACTTTCCTACTTTTTTTTTTAATCAGCATGAATTTGGACAATTTTTTTAAATTTTTAAATCAAAAGCATTCTGCTGCTTAAAAGTATTTTTTACTTATTGGAAACAGGAAAATCCCATTAAGCAATAGGCCTTTCCTTAGAAAGAGGTTCAGGCACTATTTTAAAACATAAGCCATGAGCTGTATGCTACTTAAGCTAGATTTGGGCCCCACCTGCTAGTTTTTGCATACTTTCCTGTCCTTCCTAGATCTACCTTGCACTGAATCTGGGATTCTGCGTGACACATTGAACGATAAACTAACCACATATGCTAGTGGGAAGATGCAGTTGGGCAGGAAGGACTACAAGTTCAATGGCAGTTTGGGCAAACTAGTTTCACATCTGTCAAAACTCTCTTGCAGCTATAAGAGCGGTCACCAACTAGTGGTCCATGAGAACATTTTGGTGGTCTGCAGAAAAATTATTTGCATTTTTTTATATTGCACTAAATACTATTTATCTTTTTTAAAAATCATATTAGAGGTCCACAGGATTTAAAATTATGAATTTAGTGGTCCGTGAGCTCCGAAAAGTTGGTGACCCTTGAGCTGTAAGGTAAAGGTTAGGGTTCCCTTCGCACATGCCTGCTAGTCGTTCCCAACTCTAGGGGGCGGTGTTCATCTCCGTTTCTAAGCCAAAGAGCCAGCGCTGTCCAAAGACATCTACGTGGTCATGTGGCCAGCATGACTAAATGCCGAAGGCACACGGAACGCTGTTACCTTCCCACTGCCTATTTTACTACTTGCATTTTTATATGCTTTCCAACTGCTAGGTTGGCAGAAGCTGGGGCGAGTAATGGGAGCTCACTCCATTATGCAACGCTAGGGATTTGAACCCCTGAACTGCTGATCTGAAAGATCGACGAGCTCAGCGCCTTAGCCACTGAGCCACTGCATCCCCTTGCAGCTATAGCCAAAGTCTAAGACATTTTACCTTCTCCCTATGTTTATCCCTGTATTCCCTGTAGCAAAGAAACGATTTTTCCTCTATCTGCCGTCATTTCTCTCCCACGCAAAAGCTGGGCAATCCTTATAACCTGAAAGACCAGTCAGCCAACTCGCTTGTTCTTTAGACTTTAAAGAAAAGCAGAGTGTATGCGTCATAAGGGAAGAATCATTAGGATCTGATTAAAAAATGCAACACAAAATTCCTCAAGGCTTGGGACTTAGAGAAGATGGAGGCTGCAACCCAATGCTTCTGGAGGATAACAGGTCAAGTGAAGTTTCTCCAAGGCAACATGCAAGGTTATTGGCTCTTCTAGTGTCCAAGGGCATGAGGGATTTCCAAGGGCATATTCCAAATAGAATCACTTTAGCTTCAGACACATCTGGCTTGAGCATCACTTTCACCTTCCGAATGTGTCATAGAACGTAGAATAATAAGAATTGGAAGGGACCTTGGAGGTCTTCCAGGCCAACCCATCTGCTCAAGCAGGAAACCCTAAATCCGTGATGGCGAACCTATGGCACGCATGACACAGGTGGCACGCACAGCCATTTGTGCCGGCATGCGAACTGCAGGCAAACTTACCTCACTGCGCATGCGCGCGCCTCACAGCTGATTTTCGGCCGGTTTGAGGCCTTCTTTGGCCTCCCAGAGGCTTGAGGAAGGCTTCTGCAGGCCAAAAATCGATGGCAGTACGGGCCATCCGTACTGCAAATAAATATAAGTTATTACCTTATTAAGATGTGTAAAGATGTGAAACCACAATACCTCATTCAGATGTATAATAACATATTACAATACAATCCATCTCTTGTGTCTTACACTCGGCAAAGCGCCACAGTCAGTGTTGGATGTATATTTTGTGTATATTCGTAGATATTGTACTCTCAGATTGCAAATGGAGACATGGGTACTCTATTTTTCTTATTTTTATCTTTAAGTGCTTTGTTTTTATTGTATTGCAAACAGTTGCTGGGGTGCATCCACAGTTTCGTTATACTTGTACAATAACAATAAAGTTCTTCTATTCTAAAACTAGTCCTATTTCATCACTTCCTGTTTTTCCGAAAATACCGGAAGTGACAAAACGGGCCTAGTTTTCGGCCTGCAAAGCCTGCAGAAGCCTTCCTCAAGCCTCTGGGAGGCCAAAATAGGCCTCAAACCAGCCAAAAATCAGCTGTGAGGTGCAGTGCAGATAAAGGGGTGGCAGAGAGTGGGTAGGTGGGGATTGCAGATGTGTGCATAGGGGGCGTGGGGGGTGGCGCGCATTGCCTTCTGGGTGCTGGCAATCGAGCGCGAGCATGCAAGTGGGTGCACACTTTTTGGCACAGGATCCCAAAACGGTTAGCCACCACTGCCCTAAATCATTTCAGACAAATACTTGTCCAGTCTCTTTTTGGAAAGCCTTCAGCGGTGGAGCACTCACAACTTCTGAAGGCAAAGCTATTCCATTGGTTAATTGCTCTCACCATTAGGAAATTTCTCCTTAGTTCTAGGTCGCTTTTCTCCTTGGTGAGTTTCAACCATTGCTTCTTGTCTTGCCTATTGGTGCTTTGGGAAATAGTTTTGACCCCCTGGTTACTACCATAATCTTCCTAATTTTAATAGAGGGGACAGCCTGTCTCTCTTGCTTGGGTAAAAGGGCCAGTAGCTATACAGAGACTGCCTTTGCATACCACAGCCAGAGTTTTGCAGCTGACATTCAACATAGCAGATGGTGCAGGAAGTGTGGGATCAACATCCTACCGACACAGCTGATTTTTCTCCAGCAATTGGCAGACTGATTGTCATGGCTCAGGACTCAGCTCAGACTCTGAAGAAGCTGCTCCAGCTGAACCTCAAGCCAGGAAACACCTAGATCAGATGCCTCCAAACTTGGCAACTTTTAAGACTTGTGGACTTCAACTCCCAGAATTCTACAGCCAGCCAGAGAATTCTGGGAGTTGAAGTCCACAGGTCTTAAAGTTGCCAAGTTTGGAGACTCCTGACCTAGATCCAGGCACCATCCAACAGCTGGAGTGATCAGATGGTGTAAGGACTCCTCAGTGAGTGGAGAGCCGAGCCAAGATATTCAGTGAGGCTCCTTGCCAAGCAAGGGATTAACTCTCGTGGGTAAAGAAAGGGGAGTAGTATATAGTCAAGAGTTTTGGGGGGTTTTTTTGCTCCAGTGAAACCAGTCTATCAGGGCAACCTGGTTGATCCAATTTTGAGATGAAACATACTGCTTCCCCTTTTGCCTTTCAGCCTCAATCCAGGAGCCTTCGCAGCAGAGGTGGTATTCAGCAGGTTCTGACCAGAGAACCGGTAGTGGAAAATTTGAATAGTTCGGAGAACTGGCAAATGCCGCCTCTGACTGGCCCCACCCCCATCTATTCTCTGCCTCCCAAGTCCCAGCTGATTGGTTGGGTCTTCTTTTGCTGCCGTGCACAGGAGAACGGAGCTGGAAAGCAGGTTAGTGGGGTGGGGAGGGAATGGGGATTTTGCAGTATATCCTTCCCCTGGAGTGGGGTGGGAATGGAGATTTTACAGTAGCCTTCCCCTGCCACATCCACCAAGCCACGCCCACAGAACCGGTAGTAAATTTTTTTGAATCCTACCACTGCTTCGCAGGCAGTTGCTTTCACAATAAACTATTTTTGTGTTGAATTTATGTTTTATCAACAAAGAAAGTAGCCGGGGTTCTAATCTCAGAAAGGGTATGGCTAGTTGATGAGAGCTAAATAGCTTGAAATAGATCTATACTAGTCTCCCTTTATTTCTTTTGTGGGTAAAATATAAATTCAACACTATATAGTCAAGAGATGACAGAATGAATGAAGGACCGGTTTTATAAATGGCACTCTCAGGCAGCAAGAAAACTGGGAAGAAGCACTTGAAATCATTTCAAATTTACCCTAATGAATTCTCACCTTTTACATGCTGGCTGGGGGATTCTGAGAGTTGAAGTCCACACATCTTAAAATTGCCGAGTTTGAAAAATTCTGCTTTTGGTTGCTGTTTTTCAGCTACCTGTTGCGAAATTAAATGGGGAAGGATCCCAGATGCCACTCTCAGTGCTTCTTACCAGAAGTTTACTTCTCACTGATGGACTGTCCTTTCCCCAGAGGGCTCAGCATGTCCCGGGGTCATGTGTGACCATCTGACAAGCAAAATCAACAAGGAGGTCAGATTCACTAAAGAACCATGCTGTTAACTTATCCGCTGCAGCGATTGACCTAACCACCGTGGCAAGAAAGATCGTAAAATGGGGCAAAACTCACTTAACAAATGTTTCACTTAACAACAGAAACGTTGGGCTCAACTGTGGTCGTAAAGTGGTGGACAACCTGTATTTGGATTCTGTCTTGGTCATTTGAGAGGTGCTTCAACAGAAGTGGAACAATGGCCAAAGACATCGCTGTAAGCACAAAACTGGGTACCACCAGAGAACTTCTGGTGTTAGGTTTAAAAATCCGGCTTCCATACAGCTTGCTGCCAGAGCAAGCTTTGAGCATCTCTATTAGAGAGATGGTTAGTGAGGGGAAAGTTAAATTATTATTTCAGGAAATCTGCACATCACAGAAGTTTGGGAACTTCTCGGTTAAGCCAAGGACTGCCAAGATGGGCCTCCCAACCTTGTCAGCAACCTCCCTTGGAAACCAAAGACACCCTTTACAGGAGGCCCCAAAAGTTTGAGAACTCCTTATTTAGGGCAAGAATAACCCTCTCAAGGTTGCTCAATACGCTCTATGGCCCAGGCCATTCTTAACTTGGGGGTCACTTTGGTCCCTGTTCAGTTCTCGTCTCTAGGCACGCCAACTAAAGATAATTATAGAAATGTTCACATATGGACTTCACATATATTTCCCTGTGTCTGCTATTCATAGACCTACACAGGAATCAAATCCACCCCCCTTTGGCTTCAGGGTTACATTTAAACCTTGCTTACAAGCTATCAAACGTATCACCATTTCCTTCCAAAAATTTTCTTGAATGCATTTTTGTGTTCTGATACTTTAGGAACAAACACTTTGCTTCCTTATCTGCTCTCAAAAAAAAATCAGGTAACTGGCAGATCAAAAAAGGCACCGAAGCGTGATGAAAGAGAAATGTTAAAGCCAAATTGTGCAAATTCTTTGAACTGGAAAGCAGTAACAACTGAAGACATTTGATCAGTGAGCAAAGTATGTTTATTAAACCAGTTGTGCACAAACACACATACATTTCCCAAATAATTCTGATAGACGGGAGGAAATTCTCAAGGTGTACATGAACTTCTTTTATATATATGTAACAAAGCATTTGGCCTCTGTCTCCAACATAACAAGATGCAAAAGGCATATATTGGCATAGCAATTGTAATTTGAAATGTGTTCAAGCTGATCAGGAATATAAGGCCGTAGTTGCAAAACATGGAATTCCCTGCAAATGAATGAATAGGGCAGACAGCTTTATATACAGGGGAGGGAAAACATATAAATTGAGCTTTTATTTGTGTTACTTACAGGGATTTTGGAGAGAGCTCTACTTATCAAGCGATTAAAATATACAATAGAGAAAGCTCTATTTTATTGAAACATTATTTTCCTTCCAAATATTCTGGCTTTCAGCATTTCAAGGAAAGCAGCAGCAAATCTGTACAGCTAAATGGGATTTTAATTGCATCCAGTGTCTGAACTGCTGTACAAGACCTGAATCTAGATTGAGGGTCTCTCTCACGGTTATAGCTTTGGTTCTACAGAATGAGTTATAACTAGCACTTTTTTTGTCATTTCCATTTGTGGGGTAGAAAAATTGCAAGGTATTTTAACAAGCAGAGCAGAAGATGGAATCAGCTGAAAAGAGGACAAGCCAGTTATAATTCTGACATTCCCATAATCCTGCCCCTGAAAAGGGCTGTGACGGGATGCCTTCTAGGGAAATTATGGGAAGGAAAGTCAACCTGACATCCTAATGTTTCTCAATTATAGCAACTTTTAAGACGTGTGGACTTCAATTCTCTGAATTCCCCAGTCCATTCATCTTGAAGTTACTACGGTTGAGAAACATCCTAGACCAGGGGTCTTCAAACTTGACAGCTTTAAGACTTGTGAACTTCAACTCCCAGAATTCCTCCTCCGGTCATGTTAGCTCAGGAATTCTGGGAGTTGAAGTCCACAAGTCTTAAACTTGCCAAGTTTGAAGATCCTTGTCCTAGACTTAGACCAAGATTGTAAATATACTCTCATGTCTGCAATGTAACAGGAGATGCAGTTTCACCCACCCGTTGGTATGTGCCTTCCAAATTTAGGCCAAAGGTCTTTTTGGAATACTTTCACCCAACCCTCAAGAAGATTCATTCAATGTTGGTCAGGGATTTGTGTGTGAAGAGATCAGTTTTCACAGCTAAGATAGGATGGTCACAATCAACAAATGTTGTCGAAGTCCACTTCCTTCAGCACCACCAACTGGCCAAAGAAAGAATTGCAGATATCCAGGAAAACTAGGATGGGTCAGGGAAGATTACCTAGAGCAGGAATCTCCAACCTTGGCAACTTTAAGACTTGAAGTCCACAAGGCTTAAAGTTGTCAAGGTTGGAAACCCCTGACTTAGAGGTAGATCTCACTTAATGACTATCCTGCTTTAGAGACCGTTTGAAGTTTCAGCGGCGCCAGTCCTTGAATCTACAACTGTTGCAGCCTCTCACAGTTACCTGCACACTTCACTGCCAGCTTCCAATAAGCAGCAGCCAGTAGTAAAATTGCAAGTTGTTCATCATGTCATATTTCACTTAACAACTGAATGGAAAGTGACACTGTGAACCCATTGCAGTCACATGATGTTTCACTTAGCAAATGTAAAATGGCATGTGGGAATGACTTTGGGAAAGGAAATGGGTGGGGAGAAATGCAGCCTTGAGAACAACCAGATAAAAGAGGGTACAGCCCTCAGCTACATAACAGGCAGAGAAAGAAACTCAGAAAGGATCCCTCTTAACTTCCCAGGCTGTAAAAGAGACGGTGGGAGAGTTGTACTTTCAGACTTGCAAGATTCTGTTAATGTAGTCTTATAATAAAAGAAAAATTAGCTTACCTGGTTATGTTTCCTTGTCTGTCCTACCAGGAAGGCCGACAATGACTTTTTGTGGTCACTAAGTGAGGACTACCTGTAATAAGGTCTGACTTCTAAATGAGGTCCAGAGTTCCTTCTTCCTTTCAGTAATGGAAGCCTTTTTGACCCCTGCCCTATACCCTTTCAAACAACTCTATACCCTCACTTTCACCCATATGCGTACTCTGCTCAAACCAGGAGCAAGCAAATAGTAAGACAAGTATGATGGTGAGAACATGACACTGGTTTTTAACTATAATCTCCCCAATGTTGCTGAAATTTTTTTTTGATAAGTAAGCTTGTAGTCCTACTTTTCACTGTCCTGCACTAAAATTAAGATTTTTTCCCCCACTGGGATATGAGACTAAGATGGATTTTACAAAAGGATGGTCTTATTACAGCATAGACTATTGGGGTGGGGAAGATTAGGTGGTGTCCCTAACAAAACATAAAAATTGAAGGTTTAACCACAACATCTTATTATGAAAACAACTGTAAATCCAATAAAGACCATGAAGAAAAAAAATGCAAATTATATTCAAAGGGAAAAACTCATAAAGCACCCTAAGATCTAGGCATGAATAGATATCAAGAGGAAAAATTGATACACGGCTGATCACAATGTCCATTATTTTAAGAATCAATCCAAAGAACACACACATGTCCTTTACATAAGTTTGCAATCAGAAACCTTTGTGGATTTCCACAACCATAGTATAGAATACCTTGCAAAGTAAGTTGGTAGTAAAGACACCGCCAAGGCAACTAAGGAGCAGTGAACGGGGAAAATTCATACACAGCAATGATAAAAATTAACATAAATGCACTGATATTACCTAGGGTGGTAATGAAAGGTCTATAAGAAAAACATGGTGCTCAGAGGGCACCAAGGACTCTACAATTCAACCATGAGCTACAGATATTCTCTTCTATCAGTAATTAGAATAGAAAAATAAAAACCATGCAAGATACATTTTCGCTTCCAGAGATCCTGCCTCTCTGTTTCTGGTATTTGACATCCTGATAAACAGAACTTCAACTTCTAGCCAATTTAAAAAACAAATTAAAACCAAATATTTGGATGACAGTTTTGAAAACCAAGATCTCTGGAAAATTATGCCAGAAAAACCACCAGCCGCAAACCTCACACCAAGTTCTGCAATCACAAAATGTAGATTTACCCAGAAAATGTAGGGGATGGTCTGGCTGACCCTGAAGGAAGGGTCAAATGCATTATAATCTCGAGTTCCTTCATGCCCACAAGAGATCTAAGACCAGCCTGCCTTGAATTGCTTCTATTCTTATTTCCCTTGTTCCTTAGTAGTTCAGATTCTTGTAGAAAGCTCAAGCTTACAATAAACTTTTATACCCATTTCAACTGTCTGCATCTCCTTGAATTTCCTGGCGCTTGGCAGACAATAAAAGCAATTGCAAATTGCTTCACGGTGTGATTTTCCCCCCCACATGCTTCTGTACAGTTTACATAAAGCCCTGCTTTTTTGGCATATAGATTTTGCTTTGGGTTGGATTGAACTTATTTTAAAAGGAAGCATAAATTCACAGCCTTGAGTGATGTTGATCGCTGTTCTACAGGATGTCTTGTCTGCCAGAAGGACTACAAATTAAAACTCTTGTCAGGAGCCATGACCAGACATCACCTTTCCTGCAGGTTCCCTGGATTCATCAGCAGAATTAACTGCCTGTTAAGGTTGCACCATTATTTTCAAGCCACACTAAGCCCATGAGTGACATTTGAGGAGACCTCCTTCCAGCTTGTAAAAAGAAGCAGAGAAGTCCAGGCCAGGCTAAAACCTAATCTGAATTCAAGTGTCATTAAAAAGCTAATTAAATACAACCTGGAAGATTTACTGCCCAGGGGGTATCACAATATTCAACAACATTCAGGATTACAACTTAGTGGCCTCTTTTAGAATAGTTGCACCAAGACTAGGAGGGAGGAAGGGAATGGAGACAGCTGTGAAGCATTAAGTTGTGCTACAGCTTGGGGGAACCTGAAGGTCTTTAACTACATAACATGTGGCATGCTCACATGGGCCATGTGCTAGCCAAGTCTTTGCAGATGAAACTATGGGGAGAGGAGGGAAACCAATTACTAGCATTGTAAGTTTTCTAGATTTAAAGAACTTTCGAGAGTGACAAATGCGAAGGGTTAAGAGTTATTTAGAGTTCCGCCTAAACTGACTGCAAAGCCCAGGCGTTTTATACATTCTGGACAGCTGCCAGAAAGGCAAGATCTGTATAAAATTGGACTCTCTTCTGGGGAATCCGGAGGGGAGAGATCCTAAGCACGCTTACCTGACAAGTCAGCCCAGTGGTGGGATTCTACCAGTTTCCCTACCGGTTCTGTGATCGTGCACTTGGCGCATGCAGTTTTCCAAACACCAGCTGAGGCACTGCCGCGCCAATCAGCCGAGAGGATAAAGAACAGAAAAGTGCCTCCCTGCACTTTTCTCTTCTTTCTCCTCTCAGCTGATTACCAGTTCGGTCGAACCGGGCCGAACCAGTAGCATGTCACCACTGAGTCAACCCCACTGAATTCAGGGGGGTTTCCTTCTAAGGAAGCATACACTGATAAAGAGGTGGCACTTCACACCGAGCAAAGGACAACTCAACTCTAATCACACACAAGACAAGCTGCCTTCAATCAATTGAAATGCTGCTCACTCGACCTTTTATTATTAACACGGGGGAGTGGGGGTAGCCTTCGAACCCCAGACAGCGGAACTCTCTTTTTTTTTTCAACGCAGAGAGAACAAGCTTTCGTGCAGCGTGATATTTCTCATGCACGGTGTCACTTTCGGTTCTGTCCCCCGTCGTGGAAGGAAAAAAACAAAAAAAGTGAAACCCATCGATTTTTCACACATCGATTACACCATGGAGGAGGGGAGGGACAGAGGAGGGAACAACCATTGCGAGGATCATCCTGAGGCGAGAGGTGTTATTTTCCATATCCAAGGCCTTTTCAGGCCTTTCACATCCCTGAAGGAGACGGGGAACTGGTTGCGTTCGGCGAAGCGCTGGAGGGAGGACTGTGTAGGTGGGTTTCCTTGTAGACAAACCAAGCGCCGCCAGCCCACAGGATCAGGTTGAGGAAGCCGACGACCTAAGAGGAAACGGAAAGCGGGAAAGGTTCAAGATTTTTAGGCCTAAGCAGCCCTGTTTATTTCAAAGGGATGGGACGAGCCAGCAGAAAAATGGAACCAAAGGCTTTGATTTCTGCTGCACAAAGTGGCGGAAATGTATTATTTGCTACATCTTTAAACAATATATTTGATGGATGATATTGTATAGTTCAGGGGACCCCAAACCTGGCAACTTTAAGACTTGTGGACTTTAACTCCCAGAATTCCTCAGCCAGTTATGCTGGCTGAGGAATTCTGGGAGTTGAAGTCCACAAGTCTTAAAGTTGCCAAGTTTGGAGACCTCTGGTCTAATTGAATGTTATCGCACATTAGGATTCCAGCTAATTCTCGAGGCCCAACCATTCATTTAGAGTCTGTTTAACGTTACAACGGCAGTGAAAAAAGTGACTTGTGACTGGTCCTCACATTTAAAACCATCTGTCATGTAATCAAAATTCATGTAATCAAAAAAAAGCCGCCTGGTAATGGGAATGTATTCATAATAGCAGCATTCTGGGGTCATGGGATCACCATTTGCAACTTCCCCGCGGACTTCCAAAAAGCAAAGGCAACAGGGGAAAGCAGATTCATTTAATGACCAGGTCATTTGCTAACAACCCTGGTGAAAAGCTCATAAAATTGGGTGTGGACTCAATTAATGCCGGCATTGCTTAGCAGAAGCAATTTGAGGAGGAGGAGGAGGAGGAGGAGGAGGAGGAGGAGGAGGAGGAGGAGGAGGAGGAGGAGGAGGAGAGGAGGAGGAGGAGGAGGAGGAGGAGGAGGAGGAGGAGGAGGAGGAGGAGGAGGAGGAGGAGGAGGAGGAGGAGGAGGAGGAGGAGAGGAGAAGAAGAAGAAGAAGAAGAAGAAGAAGAAGAAGAAGAAGAAGAAGAAGAAGAAGAAGAAGAAGAAGAAGAAGAAGAAGAAGAAGAAGAAGAAGAAGAAGAAGAAGAAGAAGAAGAAGAATTAGTGTATGAATTAAGGGAGGAAGGCAAAATGACACAACACTGGAGTTCACTGTCTGAATATCCCAGTGAGCCAAACTCAGACCTGTAATAGTTGTATTGCCAGGGGGTGAGCAAACCATGGTCTGCATTAAGGTCCCAGAAGTACCACAAGGAGGCATCTTCATTCCCCCGCAAAACTGCAGGACTGACATTTGGGTAACAGATAGTTAAAAACGTGTGGCGAGCTGTTTGCCAGCTGTTTCACATCAGGAAACAAAAGTAAACTATGCCTTGCCTTGCCACGGGCTCAGCCCATGGAAAGCAGCTAGCAATAAAAACGGAAAGGCACAGTCTATGCTTTCCCTAAAAATAAAATTTGGCTCCCTTTTTTTTTGCATGACATTTTGACAGCACGGCCCTCCTGGGTCTTTTGCATGAGCTGCTGGCATCTGTGCGAAAGAAAATGTGTCTCCGGTTACAAAAAATTGCGATGAATGTTCCGGTATCTGCTTTAGCATTCTGGCATTTCATTATGGTCACCTTTCAGATAAATTGGCCTACCGTTTCCCCCCCTGATTTTATCAAACAATCACATCCTGGATTTCTTTTCTAACACAAAAGGGATCTAACACTTTAGTCAACGTTTATTTTTTAATTTTATTTGTAAAATCGATTGGCCGCCCAGCTTACCTCAAAAAATCGATTGGCACGCACGTCTGGGAGGGCTCAGAGGGTCGTGCTTTGAGGAGGTGGACAGGGAGTGGGTTACCGGAGGGGGGTTCTATTGGCACGGTAAGTGGGAGGGGCAGATATGGCGGGGGTAGAGGGCCATATCAGGTTATGGGATCGCGCAGTCGCTGTCTTCAAGAGGTAGCGCGCTCCGACCCTCTTCACCCATCCTGCAGGCCTGGTTGTGCAGAGTCTCAGGCCCTGAGTACCCGGCTGATGCTGTGCAATGCCAAGTCCGTTGTCAATAAGGCCCCCCTGATTTATGATCTTATTCAGAAGGAGGGCGTGGACCTGGCAGGTATTATTGAAACCTGGTTGGGCCCAGAGGGTGGTATTTCTCTGAAGGAGATGTGCCCACCAGGTTTCTTAGCATTTCATCAGCCTAGGTCTCAGGGAAGGGGTGGTGGGGTGGCGGTGCTTATTAGAGAAGTCTTTTGCCCTAGGGAGGCCACTGTTCCTCAGACAGCTGGTTGTGAGTCTCTTTGTGAAGTGGGGGCAGGGGATTCAGATGGGCCTTTTGATAACGTACCTGGCTTCCTGCCTCGTATCATCGGCCCTGCCCAGACTCCTCGAGGTGATAGCCAGGCTGGCGGTTGAGACCCCTAGGCTTTTAGTCATGGGGGATTTCAACTTGCCTTCACTCGGGAAAACCTCTGGGGTGGTTCGGGAGTTCACGGCTTCCATGGCAGCCATGGACCTGATCCAATTATTTATTTATTTATTTATTTATTATTTATTAATTACATTTATATACCGCCCTTCTCCCTAGGGACTCAGGGCGGTGAACAGCTCGTCTAAAAACCCCACAAATACAAAAGTTAAAAAGTAATTAAATATTTGAATCAGCTGCAGACTAAAATTAGGAAACCCCCCCCCTACCCTTAAAACCCAATTTAAAGTTAAAAATGGAGATCAAATTTAAAATCATTATCTCAGCCCAGGCCGGCCTGCTCAAAGAGCCAAGTCTTTAACGCGCGCCTGAAGGCCCTCAGGTCCGTGCCGGTACGAAGTTCCGGTGGCAGAGTATTCCAGAGGGCGGGGGCACCCACAGAGAAGGCCCTACCCCTTGGCGCCGCCAGACGACACATAGCGGCCGACGGCACCCGGAGCAGACCCTCCCTGTGGGAACGCACCGGCCTGTTGGAGAACGTTGGCAGAATGCGGTCCTGAAGGTAACCTGGTCCCATGCCATGGGTCGCCCTAAAGGTCAAAACTAGAACCTTAAAGCGAACCCGGAGAGCCATCGGCAACCAATGCAGCTCGCGCAGGAGAGGCGTCACATGGGCGCTACGCGACGCCCCCATAATCACCCTCGCGGCTGCATTTTGCACCAACTGGAGTCTCCGGATGCTCCCCGCAGGGAGCCCCATGTAGAGGGCATTACAATAGTCCAGGCGAGAGGTGACAAGGGCCTGAGTGACCGTGCGCAAGGCGTCCCGATCCAGGAAGGGCCGCAACCGGTAGATCCGACGGATCTGATGAAACGCCCCCCTGGAGACGGCCGCGATGTGATGTTCAAGCGACAGCCGTACATCCAGGAGGACTCCCAGGTTGCGAGCCCTCTCTGTGGGGGGCAGAACCTCCCCCCCAATAGCCAGCGAAGGTGTCAGCTGGCTATATCGGGGCGCCGGAAACCACAGCCACTCGGTCTTGGATGGGTTGAGCCGAAGCCTGTTCCCGCCCATCCAGTCCCGCACGGCCTCCAGGCACCTAGACATAGTCCCCACAGCATCGTTGGGGTGGTCCGGAGTGGAGATGTACAGCTGGGTGTCATCTGCATACAGATGACACCTCACTCCAAGACCACGGATGATCTCGCCCAGCGGCTTCATATAAATGTTGAACAGGAGGGGAGAAAGGACCGACCCCTGAGGCACCCCACAAACCAGGGGCCTAGAGGTGGACCTCTCCCCCCCCGCCAACACGAATTGCGAACGGTCAGAGAGGAAGGAGGAGAACCATCGGAGGACGGTTCCACCAATCCCCAACCCCTCCAACCGTCGCAATAAGATACTATGGTCGATAGTATCAAAAGCCGCCGAGAGATCTAATAGGACCAGGACAGAGGAGAACCCTCTGTCACGAGCCCTCCAGAGATCATCAACCAACGCGACCAATGCCGTCTCAGTGCTATGTCCAGGCCTGAAGCCCGATTGGAACGGATCGAGGTAAGTTGCTTCCTCCAGGTACTGGGGGAGCTGACGTGCCACCACACTCTCAACAACCTTCGCCACGAAGGGAAGGTTGGAGACTGGACGATAGTTGTTTAAAATAGCTGGGTCCAGGGAAGGCTTCTTGAGGAGGGGGCGCACCACCGCCGCCTTCAGGGCGGTAGGGAGCAACCCCTCTCTCAAAGAAGCGTTGACAATCCCCTGGAGCCAGCCTCGTGTCGTCTCCCTGGCGGCCGAAACCAACCAGGAAGGACACGGGTCCAATAAACAGGTGGTGGCATTCAGACCCCCCAGCAACCTGTCCACACCCTCAGCGGTCACAGGATCGAACTCCCCCCAGATAACACTCTCAAGACCTGCCCCGGACACCTCCCCCGGGACCACCCAATTGGAGTCGAGCCCTTCCCGAATCTGAGCGATTTTATCATGCAGAAATCGGGAAAACTCCTCCGCTCTACCCTGCAAGAGGTCATCCCGCGCTCTCGGTTCAAGTAGAGAGCGGGTCACTCTAAACAGGGCGGCAGGCCGATTTTCTGCTGATGCAATAAGGGCGGAGAAATACGAAGATTTCGCCGCCCCTATCACCACAAGGTAAGTCTTAATATGAGATCTCACCTGTGTTCGGTCAGACTCAGAACGGCTCGCCCTCCAAATGCCCTCAAGACGTCTTTTTTAGTTTCTGGCCCCACTCACATGGGGACACACACGCTGGACCTGATTTTTGTCTCTGGTCAGTGAATGACTGTAGTTTCGGGGACTTAGTTATCAAACCCTTGTCATGGTCAGATCATTCCCTTCTTAAGCTTGACTTCTGTACCGCCACCCCCCACTGCAGGGAGGCGGAGCCATGTAGATGGTTCCGCCCCAAGCGCCTGATGGACCCTGAGCGGTTCCAGAGGGAGCTTGGGCCATTCCCTGAGACTCTGGCTCATAACTCGCCTGGAGACTTGGTGGCCACCTGGGATAGGTTGGCTGCTGAGGTTCTGGACCGAGTTGTGCCTTTGCGACCTCTGACCCAGCACAGATCCCATCCAGCTCCATGGTTTACAGAGGAGCTGAGGGAGATGAAGTGCCAGAAAAGACGTCTGGAGAGTGTTTGGAGGGCTAGCCACGCCGAGTCCGACCGGACACAGGTGAAGTCTCATATTAGGACCTACCTTGTGGCGATAGAGACAGTGAAACGTTCGCATTTCTCCGCCCTTATTGCATCGGCAGAAAATCGCCCTGCTGCTCTGTTTAGTGTGACCCGCTCCCTGCTTGAGACGAGAGCGCGGGAGGACCTCTTGCAGGGCAGAGCAGAGGAGTCTTCCCGATTTCTGCACGACAAAATCGCTCGGATTCGGGACAGGCTGGATTCCAATTGGGTGGTCCCGGGGGAGGTGTCCGGGGCAAGTCTTGAGACTATTATCTGGGAGGAGTTTGACCCTGTAACCGCTGAGGGTGTGGACAGGTTGCTGGGGGGGCTGAATACCACAACATGTTTGTTGGTCCCGTGTCCCTCCTGGTTGGTTTCTACCTCCAGGGAGGTGACACGAGGCTGGCTCCAGGGGATTGTCAACGCTGCGTTGAGAGAGGTGTCGCTTACTACTGCCTTGAAAATGGCGGTGGTGCGACCCCTCCTCAAGAAGCCTGCTCTGGACCCGGCTGTTTTAAATAACTATCGTCCAGTCTCCAACCTTCCCTTTTTAGCGAAGGTTGTTGAGAGTGTGGTGGTGCGTCAGCTCCCTCAGTACCTGGAGGAAGCAACTTACCTCGATCCTTTCCAATCGGGCTTCAGGCCCGGGCATAGTACCGAAACAGCATTGGTCACGTTGGTTGATGATCTCTGGAGGGACCGTGACAGGGGTTATTCCTCTGTCCTGGTCCTGTTAGATCTCTCGGCAGCTTTTGATACTATCGACCATAGTATCTTATTGCGGCGGTTGGAGGGGTTAGGAATTGGAGGAAATGTCTTACGGTGGTTCTCCTCCTTCCTCTCTAACTGCTCGCAATTTGTATTGATGGGGGGGAGAAGTCCTCCTCTAGGCCCCTCATTTGTGGGGTGCCTCAGGGGTCGGTCCTCTCCCCTCTTTTGTTCAACATTTATGTGAAGCCGCTGGGAGAGATCATCCGTGGTCTTGGGGTGCAGTGTCATCTGTATGCTGATGATACTCAGCTTTACATCTCCACCCCAAACCACCCCAACGATGCTGTGGAGGCTATGTCCCGGTGCCTGGAGGTGGATTTGGATGGGCGGGAACAGGCTCCGGCTCAACCCTTCCAAGACTGAGTGGCTGTGGTTTCCGGCACCCCGATATAGTCAGCTGACTCCATCACTGGCTATTGGGGGAGAGATCTTACCCCCCACAGAGAGGGCTCGCAATTTGGGCGTCCTCCTGGATGCATGGCTGTCTTTAGAAGACCATATTGCGGCCGTCTCCAGGGGGGCTTTTTATCAGGTTCGCCTGATTTGCCAGTTGCGACCCTTTCTGGATCGGGACGCCTTACGCACGGTCACTCATGCCCTTGTCACCTCTCGCCTGGACTATTGTAACGCTCTCTACATGGGGCTCCCTGTGGGGAGCACCCGGAGGCTTCAACTGGTACAAAATGCAGCCACGCGGGTGGTTATGGGGGCATCACGAAACTCCCATGTGATGCCTCTCCTGCGCGAGCTGCATTGGTTGCCGGTGGCTTTCCGGTTTGCTTTAAGGTTCTGGTTTTGACCTTTAAAGCGATCCATGGCATTGGACCAGGTTATCTGCTGGACCGTGTTCTGCCGGTAATCTCCCACCGACCTGTGTGCTCCCACAGAGAGGGCCTTCTTCGGGTGCCGACGGCATCCATGTGCCGCCTGGTGGTCCCAAGAAATAGGGCCTTCTCTGTGGGGGCTCCCACCCTCTGGAACGGTCTGCCCCTGGAGTTACGCAATAACACCGACCTGAGAGCTTTCAGGCGTGCATTGAAAACCTGGCTCTTTGAGCAGGCTGGCCTGGGCTGAAGTGGAATTTTTAGTGTAATTTTAGTATTTGGAGTTTTAAATTGGGATTTTAATATTCGGGGTTTTATTAACTTATTGGGGGGGGGGGTATGATTTTAGGCAGCCTTAAGGTATTTAATTCTCTTTTAACTTTTATAATTGTAGAAAGTTTTATGGTTGGCTGTACACCGCCCTGAGTCCTTTAGGAGAAGGGCGGTATATAAATATGTTAAATAAATAAATAAATAAAATAATTCCAGGCGACTTACACTGTTGTAAAAGGTAAAATATATAAAGTAAAACCATAAATAAGTTAGTACAGAAAATGCAATACAATGAAAAGATGGGGAAGGAGGGAAGGAGCAGGGAGAGGGTGTGGGGGGAGATGGGATCTGTTATTAATTGATCAATCACCTCCACTAATACAGATAGTCCTCGACTTACAACAGTTCCTTTAGTGACCATTTGAAGTTACAACATCACCAAAAAAAGTGACTTATGACCATTTTTCACACTTACAACCATAACTCCAATCCCCATGGTCATCATCATTATCTTCTTTTAATGATCCCATAATCCCTTTCGGGGGTGAATGGCAGCTGAATGGAGTTGAGTGTTTACTGGCCGGATGCCCTTCCTGTTGCCAATGCGGAGTTACATTCAGCAGATATACTCTCAACTTAGCGAAATATCTGCCTCTACCTAGGATCGAACTCACATCCTCCCAATTGTGAGGCGAGAACTCCACCTCTAGACCACTGCACCGCTCAACATCCCCATGGTCATGTGATCAAGATTCAGAGGCTTGGCAACTGACTCATATTTACGATGGTGGCCATGTCCTATTGTCCCGTGATCCCCTTTTGTGACCTTGTGACCAGCAAAGTCAACGGGGAATTCAGATTCATTTAACAACTGTGGCAAGAAAGGTCGTAAAATGGAGCTCTTAACAAACGTCTCACTTAGTAACAGAAATTTTGGGCTCAATTAAGTCGAGGACTACCTGTTTAGACAAGATATAAAACCAAAATCAAAGCGCGGGAATCAGCTGCCAAGTTCTGTCTGAAAAGGAAGCATGTCTAAGCAACAGAGGTCTTTTGTTACAAGACATATTTTTGATGTGCGAAATAACATACACTGCCAAAAACAGGCTACTCCATCTTGAAATTCTATCTCACAGAAGAAAATGCATCCCAAAGGAGTGGGTGGAAATGAGGAAATGAGATAACTAAATAGCCATAGCACTTAAGACTTATATACCGCTTCACGGTGCTTTTACAGCTCTCTCTGAAGCGGTTTACAGAGTCAGCCTATTGTTTCCAACAACAATCCGGCTCCTCATTTTACTGACTTCGGAAGGATGGAAGGCTGAGTCAATCCTGAGCCTGGCAGAATCGAGCTGCCAAATTGCAGGCAGCAGTCCAATCAGCAGAAGTAGCCTGCAGTACCGCATTCTAACCACTGCACCACCATGGCTCATCCTCACGGCGAGAAGAAATTCTTTGGAATCACTGAGAACTTGATATAGCTTGACTGAAATTTCTGAAAATAGCATTTTCATTTGGAACATACAAGTAATCCTCGACCTATGAATGTAATGTAGCCTGCCCCGCTATGATCGTAAGTCGTGACAAGTCTGAACCAATTTTATAACCTTTTAAAAAGGCATCTGTTTGCCAATGGATAACTTGACAATCCAGAAGATCTACGACTGCGCGGAAATGAATAAACTCACCCAAAAGTTAAAAGATAAGGAGGACTCAAAATATTATACAGTTTGGGAAAACTGGTATAATTGGATAAAGGATAGAAACCAGTGAATAAACAGATAGGGAAGGGAAAATATAAAGAGGTTATTATAGGAGTATTTACCAGATACAGGAAGCAAGTACTGGAAAACTGTTTGATAAGAACTCACCATCTAAGTAATTAGAAATGTTTATGTTTTTATGTTTATTGGTTATGTATACCTTTTTGGTTTCGTATTTTTTGAAATGTTTGGTATTATGTATATATTTTTTAATGTTTAATAAAGTTTAAATAAAGTTTATTTTTTAATTTTTTTTAAAAAGGCATCTGTTAAGCAAATGGTCATTCCCCGCAGGCTTACAAAAAGCAAAGACAACAGGCAAATACAGATTCGTTTAACAACCAGGTTATTTGCTAACAACCGTGGTAAAAAGGTCATAAAATTGGGAGTGGACTCAGATAGCGACCACATTGCTTAGCGAAAAAAATTCCAGTCTCAATTGTGGTCGTAAAGTCAAAGAACTACCCATATATTTTTAAAGTTGTACTTCTTGGAATCACAATAGACATCGCATCGATGTTATATAGCAATGCATTTCAAACTTGGCAATATTAAGATGCATGGACTTCAACTCCCAGAATCCTCCAGCCCTCACATCTTAAAAACTGTTTGAAAAAAAAAAAAAACACCGGTATAAAAGTATAGGTAGTCCTTGTCCTACAACACAGTTCGTTTAGTGACTGTTCAAAGTTAACTAACAGCACCAAAACAAGTGATAGCTAACAAGTAACCAAGTGACCACTTTTAAGCATTTTTAAGCATGCTTAACAAATGATCATTAGGTGACCACTATGGTTGTTAAGTTAAACCCATTGTTCACCATGGGGTGCTTTTGCAAAAACTGGAAGCATTCGCCCGTTTTCAATAAAAATGTCACAAATTGCGATCACGTGACTAGTGGGTGGCTGCAAATAGCCATAAATGGAAGCCAGTTTGCCTGAAATGCAATCACGAGCCTGCAGGGGGCAGAACAAGTATTGGAATTTCAAAAACTGGGAAGTAAGTACCTTTTTTGGAGGGGGGGGGGGAGTGTCAATCATAACTTTCAATGGTCACAGTGACTAGTCACAAGTTGAAGACTGCTTCAGTACTCCCTACAAAACTCACGCCACCTTTCCAAATCATAAAAGTTCTAAAAATTTTAGAGCACGGAAGTTTTCAAAGTTGCGCCTGTGGAACCCAGCCAATGTTCCTATTCCTCACCATGCCCTAAAGAATTGTGTGTGAATTCAAATTTCAAGCGTGCCAAAACATGCTCTAGTACGAAACACACCTCAGACAGGCATGTTCCTGAATAAATACACTTATTTCTGATGGTTTATCTAGACCTACCTGGGCAACCTGTAATTCCCAGTACCTGGATTACTCTTTGTTCTCTTACCAAGCTCTCTCACCAGAGCTGGTATTCAGCAGGTTCTGACCAGTTCTGGAGAACCAGTAGAGGAAATTTTGAGTAGTTTGGAGAACCGGCAAATACCACCTCTGACTGGAGATTTTATAGTATCCTTCCCCTGCCACGCCCACAGAACCGGTAGTAAAAAAATTTGAATCCCACTACTGCCCCTCACCCTTTCAAAGTGCAACCCCTGTCCTTTTTGAATTCAGAATTCTGCTCCTTTCCCAGGAGTTGCTGCTCAGAAGATGGATGTGATCGTCACAAAGTGAGAAACATAAAAAAACAGGAGGTCAACGTAAGATAAGGTTCCCCATTTATGTTTAGTGCCAACTCTTCCTACTGCTAGTTTCAGTTAACATGCAATTAGCGCTGTATTATTAGCTTAGTGTTCTATCTCCAACAGAGACTGACCGAGAGTCTTTGACAGCCTCTTATCAATGGCAGCCCTGCCCCTTCCACCTCTTCCCTCCCCCCACGTACTACAGGTCTACGTACCACAGATACATTCAAGGATCCCATCCTCCTGATGTCATTGAAATGGCAAAAATTAACCTGTGTAGTACAATATCGTCCCATAACTATGCTGGGTCCGGTGGACACTTTGATATCGACCAGCGCCTTCGCCCAGGCCGATGTGCTGACCAGCCACAGGAAAGCAATGATGACTGTAAAGATGAAGTCCTGGAGAAGGAGGAAAGATAAGAGGCTTCAGAAGAAGAAAAAAAGTGATCCAAGCAGATCAATTCTATCATTCCAAGGACTAACATTTATCATATCATAACTCTGGGGTCCATCAAAAGCTTATGGACCAAGGAATGGCCCAAATTTTCTGCAGGTAAAAAATCTGAGCAGGTGGGCCTGCTTGCAACATCTATCACAGACCCTGCCTTGTGTATTTTTGGTCTACAGAAACCATGTCACACTCACCACAGTTCCTGGAATCCGGCGGCAAGAGAAAAGAGGAAGAAAGGTTTACTGTTATGGTTAGATATTTCTCTGAAGGTTGCAGGACCTGTTCTTAACATCAGAGTTCACTGTTCCATTGCATCCAGCTACCTAGGCATGGGCTGGAGTGCTACACACTCACAAAAGGCATAGAGCAACGGACAGAGAGGAGAGGAAAGCTACGTTTAAACAAAATTCACCAAGAATGAGTAAGTGAATCTTAGGGCTTAAAAAAGAAATCTTTTGTTGGGGAACTGCCAGTTATGCTGGAAGGAGGGGTAAAGCAAGGCCCTAGCTTGGAGTCCTTGCGTAGCAATAAACAGCATAAGCCTGACCTCCTCCCAACATCCATGAAGCCTTATCTGCTCATTCCCAGTGAAAGGCAAGCAATCTGGTGTGATTCTTGTAACATAGGTAATAGGCAATAAAGTAGCTGACATTAGCTATTTACAAGTGGCTCTGGTTGCTTGAAATGGACACTTCTTGCTTTTATTCAAAATAACCGTTTTCCCTATAATATTTATCTTCTAATAGAGGGAACTATGTTCATACTGAAGAAATATGCCTGCAAGAAAACAAACAAGCTCAGAAAGCACCAAGGACCTCTCATGTCAAGCTACAAATATTCTCCTCTATTAGTAAAAACAAAACCATGCTCCTAATAAATTAATTTTAGGGATAAATGATACTCATAGTTGTTTTCCATCCATGAAATATGCATACCTTCAGCCAGTGCTATAATACAAAAACAAGATAAAAAGCCAGTTTATGTTGACTTACAACCATAGGGAGTTTTCCAGCACCTCGATACAAGTGCATGTAACCGAGGTACAATATTGAGGCTGCGATACAATACAGGAACACGAGGACCGCAAAAGTGACGAAGAACTCCGCCGAGGAGGAGAAATCTCCCACCAAGTAGCTGGGATTATCCCAAGTATTGTTGCATTTCATTCCTGGCTCCAGAGGTCCAAAGGAGATTTTGCTCAACCTGGTAACGAAGAAGAAAAAGCTGACACTTAGATGTCTTTGTCCATGCAGGCATGTGTGCATGTGTGTCTGTGCATATGTGTCATGTCTCAAGCACTGCAATTTACATACTTACATCAGAGGTCCAAAAGTGAGTATACAAGAGCAGGACTTGCAAAGTGATGGCCGTTGTCATAATTTCAATCTAACTTTGATTTGCTGGGAATGTCCACCTTTTCTACCAGAGAGAAAGAGGGAAGCTTCTTTGTCTCCAGCAATGTGTCATGCTCCTGGTGGAGACTGACTCTGAGGGAAAGGAGGAACAGCCGACAGGGAGACAGGGAGTAGAAGTGTGGCTCTGAGCCAGCTGGGCAGACAGGGGAGGACCCAGGCCCATCCCCGTTCCATCCTAGGACACGCAGGGAGGAGAGGATAAGGGAGAGACATGGTCTATCTGGGAGGAGAGGACCTTGATCCTCTTCATGGGCTGCAGCTGTGACAACTGAATAAGAGGACAGACTTGCATATGGGCGAGTGCTGGAAACAAAGCGTGGAAATATCCCTGATTTATTGTTCCTCTCTGAGTTTGGCGTCCTTCCCAGTGTGTGTTCTGATATCTGTGGACATCTTCAAGCCCTTATCTTGCCTGGTTTGTGTTGTTGTTTTTACTGTTTATAATTTATAGGCATTTTTAGTTTAAATGACATTTCCTCCTTCTTGTAACTGCTTGTGTGGGAGGTTTTTTTGGAGCTTGGAAGCAAAGTGAAGGAATAAAAGGGGCTTTATCTGTTTTTTTGTGACTGTTTATTTTGTATCCCAACCTGGGTCATCACACAATGTTTTTGCTGGTCCAAGTTTCTCTAAATGTTTTCAGTTCAGGTGTGTTTCTATGCAGAAGATATTATATTTAAATCTGAGAACACTTGGGCAGGACACAGATAGTCCTCAGGTTACAACGGCAATTGGGACCAGGATTGCTGTCACTAAGAAATGTTGTCATAAAGCACCACATCATGTGAATGCATTGCTTAGCAATGACAATCCTGGTTACCATCTTAATACCAAAACATGCAGCTCATTTATTTATGTATTTATTTAATTTTTATACCGCCCCCTCTCCCGCAATGGGACTCGGGGAGGTGTACAGCCAAGATAAAACCACACAATAAATAGAATTTAAAATAGATTTAAAAAGAATTAAATTAGTGGCTGAAAGAACACAATAAAACAAGGTAAAAAAGTTAAAATTACCAAAAAATTTAAAACTCTAGTAATTAATACTAGGCCAGACCGGCCTGTTGGAAGAGGTGGGTCTTTAATACGCGCCGGAAGGTTCGCAGGTCAGTTAATGGCCCACATCTCCGGGGGTAATTCATTCCAGAGGGAGGGTGCTCCCGCAGAGAAGGCCTGCACCCTTGGGGCTGCCAGCCGGCATCGTCCAGCTGACGGCACCCCAAGGAGGCCCACCCTGTGGGAACACACTGGCAGGCGGGAGGCTGATGGTGGCAGCAGGCGGTCCTGTAAGTACCCGGGTCCCAAGCCACGGAGCGCTTTAAAGGTGACTACCAACACCATCGTTTTCCCCCTCCATGGGCTCCGGAGGCTCTCTGGAGCCTGGGATCCAAAACGGGCCGCGTGGAGACTCCTGGGGGGGACGAGGTGGGCGGGGCCAGCCAGTTGTAACTACTGTTTCGGCAAACTGGTAGCATCCCTGAATAGATGGCATCATGCCATGAGAGTGCAAAGAGTCCAGGGGAAAGGATGGCATTGTCAGGGCTCCAACAAATCCACCCTCATTCAAATCAAAAGTCTCTAGCCGCATCTCAGAGAAAAGTAAATTGGTTTATTAGAAGTTGTCACATTGGCGCGTGGCTGGGTGCAGCCGATACTAAATTACATCATACATTTCCCCCTTGACCCCACCCCCTGGATGTGACTTCTCCAATGGGACACATCCGTCTCCACGAGTCATCCATCATGCTCTCCAATAACCTTCTTATGCTCTGACAACTTTGGGCTACCGAGGTGATTATCTAGGCATTTCAAGAATGCCTTGTTTTTCCCCCACTCCCTTTCTCTGGCAGCTAAAAAGACCAAAGGAGTATCTTTTTAGTTGTCAGGCATAACACTACACAATTGCAGAGAGGTTGAGAGGTCTTATCAAACTGGCTTGTGTCCTGCTGGCTTCCCCATTGATTTTGCTCATGGGAAGGCAGCAGGGAAGGGATGAAAGGCAATCATGCGATTGTAAGGTACTGCAACTGTTGTTTAAGTGCCCAAATCATGGGGATGGTGTGACGGCCAGAACTCTGAAGACCGGTTGCAAGTCCCAATTCGGCACAACTCTGAGTGGTCACTGAACAAGTAGTCGGTAAGTGAGGACTCCCTGCCTTGTACTCAGCCACTTGGGAACAAAAAAGATTGGAGGCAATTTTTTTCCCCCAATACCAAATGCTTTCCATAGAACCAGCCATGAGGAAAAAGCTTGCTAATAAGTGTTAGAAAATGGATGATGAAAGTTACACTTCCATCCTTATGGGTTTTTTTGGGGGGGAGGGGGGGGGGCGCGTGCAACTGAGTGAGAATTATTTCCAAATATTCCGCTGCCACAGGATATTGTAACCATGTGTGTCCTGATTACTGTAATCTCTCCAACAAAAATATTTATTCGCTCATTTATTTGATTCAAGATCCTGCCTTTCCACCAGAAACTCCAGATGGCTTCACCAATCTCCAATTTCCCACCAACAGCAACCACACAAGGCAGATTGTGGAAAAGGGCAGGACTGGCCCAATACCAGCTCTATCACAATGTTATTATCTTTACAAATAACTGTCATCTCCTACAATAACTTTTCTTGGATCACAGGCAGATACACCCAAGAACCACCACGTGGGTTTTAAAAAGTGCCATGCTCTCACCTGAAGGGATAGAAGAAATCCTGGGTCCATGTGACATTTTGGTTATTTTTACAGGTGAGGAGTATAGATGTTTTCCCGCTGTATCCACCACAGGTAGCAAAGGCAAAAATGGAGAATATCTATAAGAAATTGAAGGGGGGAGGGGGGAGAAAAGTGACATGTTAATGATGTTTTCCAGAGACAGAGACAAACACAGTACTGGTCTTCACAAGCACAATCCATAATTCTGTTTTGCTCTTTAAAACCATCTTCCAAACTTCAGGTCTTTTGAAAGTTTGGTTACAGACCCATCCTTTGAATCACTTCAATGGAGATCTCTTAAGAACTTCAAGAGAAGTGGATTCACACTTACATAGTTTGACAAACTGATGAAGTTTGCACACGGTTAAGATATAAGCTCCAATGGTTGGATTTGCCCCATAATTTATGCCTCCCCCAAAAATATACAGTGGTACTTTGGTACTTATTCCTCATTGGTTCTGGGAAGTGTGATAAGTACCAAAAGAATGAGCACCAAACAAATGTTTCCCATAAAGAATAATGTAATGAGTCACAAAGAAGCTAACATCGACAAGTTGTACCTTGGGTGTTGAATACCAAATAAATGATGAGTACTGGGACAAACCTTTGTGTCAAAATGCATTAAGTACCAAATTTGATGAGTTTCAAAGAAGTGGAGTACCAAGGTGCCACGGTATTAAAAATTTAATGCAAAACATTAAATATTTGCAGCATGACAACGAAGAAAGTAATGTTCAAATTGTGGAAAATGTTACCAAAGCCCTTATCAAACCTAATACAAATTTAGTTTTATTTATGTATCTATACCCCCATCTGTATGATTTTTATAAACAACTCAAGATGGTGAATATATTCCTCCTCCTATTTTCCTCAAAACGACAACCTTGTGAAGTGAGTTGGCTTTGTAAGACATAGAGCATTGGAATCCCTATCACTGCAAAACGACACAAAATTTGTCTTAGTCCAATTTATCTCCCAGGTTTTCCAGTCAAAACTACATGCCAGTTAAGAAGACCAAGCTATTCAAGATTGACTGCAAACTATGTTCATCTCTTTCACTAAAAAGAGTAATAACATCCAGAAAATAGTCTCCTGTTGACCAAAGCTGTGCAAATCCAAAGGTTTTTGAAACATTTTTCAAAGCAATTCTCTTCAAATGACTAAAAAGCAGCCGTGTTTTCTTCTTAGTGAGCTTGGAAGATGACATGGCTATTTTAATGAGAAAAAAACCTTCATGCACTTTCCCTTGGGTTCCAAATATAGTACCGTGTTTTCCCGAAAAGAAGACCCTATCTTCTATTTTTTTTTCTGCCACCAAAAAAGGCACCAGCTCTTATTTTCGGGGCATGTCATCCACTGACTAACCTCATTTGCGCATGTTGTCCCCAGCCTCCTTCGGGAACTTCTTCTTCTGCAGCCGGCCAGGCTTTCCGTAAGGCCTCTGCAACCGATAACAGAGCTCTGGATCGATCTGTAGCTTTGTTATCTAAAGGTAAGTAGTAGAGCAGCTCTTCCCTCCCCATTCCCACCCTAGCTTAATTTTTACCCTTGCACTCTGGAGTGGGCGGGATCTTAATTAGGGCTTATTTTGGGGGTAGAGCTTATATTGGGTGCACATGTAATAATCAAGCTAGGACTTCCTTTCAGGGTAGGTTGTATTTTCAGGGAAACATGGTACCTTTAAAAAAAAAAAATCCACCTGACCCTCCAGGCTAATTTAAAGCAGGTCGTTTTCATTTTAAATGTATGAGATTAGACCCAGAAATTCCCGAAACACACATTTTCATTCCTATAAAGAAAAGCCAAGGTTGCTATTTCAACATCTTAGCCTGCGCCCCTTCCCTAAGTAATGATCATACTTAAAAGCCAGGAACCTGTTGTGCAACATTTTACAACTTGCTTCAGTTATTGCTTAGCACAAAATCTTCCCTCTCCAAAAGGTTGTAGTTTGGAATTAAAATTGTGAAGGGCAACCAAAAGAACAATGGAAAGTTGAATGAGTCAACCCAGACACTGCTCATGATGGTCTTGTATCTCCACTCAGGATTGTCCTCAGGATTAAAGGGAGAAGGTAAGAGAAGAATTTTCCTCTCCGGCTCTGTTGATTTCCTTGTGCTGTTACAAACTTCCTCCCTCTCTCCACCACAGGCTTACACAATTATTACCCAATGTCAGGGTGGATAAAAATCAATGATTTTATTGATTTAAATCGGATTTCTTTTATTTAAATCGGATTTTTTTAAATAAAATGCTTTTTGAGGAAAATATATTACCATCCAAAGGTTATTCCATCACAGGGTGGATAAAAATCAATGATTTTTTTTACAAAATCAAAAACATCAGATTTTTTTAAAATTCAAATTGGATTTTTTTTATTTTTATCAAATTTATTTTAATAAAATGCCTTTGGAATAAAATCAATCTAAAGATAGTGTTCTATTTAAGATACATTAATAATTTAGTTTATTCAGCATGAAATGGAGCTTGGTTATGTAGCATGAGGCTGTATATTCTGCAATATTTACATTTTTGGTAAACTCATTCAACGAATCCAAGCTCTGCAAGCTGAGATAATATGCACTGCATTGATGCATTCACACAATTTCACAGCTGAGATGACAGTTGATCTTTAAAAAATATGATTTAAATCGAGTTGATTTAAATCAAGCCTCTTTACTAGTGATTTAAATCATGATTTAAATTGTGATTTAAATCGACTTGATTTAAATCAAATCCACCCTGCCCAATGTGAATAGAAGCGCTGAAATTGAACACAACCAGCCACACCTTGGGCTGCTAATGGAAGGGCAAAAGATCCATTTGGATGATACGTCAGAATAGTAAACCTAGAAATCTCCACATATGGAGGCCTAAGGACCCAGTCACGTTTTTTGTGAATAGCCCTGAAATACTATTAGAGCAGGGCTGTCAAACTCAAGGCCTGGGGACCGGATCCACCCCGTAGCATACTTAGATCTGACTCATGAGGCCACCCTGCAAATAGAGAAGGACTGGCCCATGGTGCCTCTGCAAGGGAAAATGGAGCTTGCAATGGCTGCGCACACCACCACCCCAGCTCCGTTTTTGCTGACAGAGGGTTGCAGGAAGCTGTCCCAGCTGAAAATGGCGTTTGCGAGGGCCTGCATGGCCCCTCCATTTTCCCTGACAGGTTGCAGGAGGCCGTCCCAGCTGAAAACGACATTTGCGAGAGCCGGCGTGGCCCCCTCGAGTCCATTTTCACTGCAGAGAGGGTTGCAGGAAGCTGTCCCAGCTGAAAATGGCGTTTGCGAGGGCCTCGATGGCCCTCTCGAGCTCCATTTTCCCTGACAGGTTGCAGGAGGCCACCCAGCTGAAAATGACATTTGCAAGGGTCTGCGTGGCCCCCTCGAGCTCCATTTTCACTGCCAGAGGACTGCAGGAGGCTGTCCCAGCTGAAAACATTTGTGAGGGCCTGCGTGGCCCCCTCAAGCTCTATTTCTGCTGACAGAGGGTTGCAGGAGGCTGTCCCAGCTGAAAACGACATTTGCGAGGGCCTGCGTGGCCCCTTCAAGCTCTGTTTCTGCGACAGAGGGTTGCAAGAGGCTGTCCCAGCTGAAAATGGCGTTTGCGAGGGCCTGCATGGCCCCCTCGAGCTCCATTTTCCCTGACAGGTTGCAGGAGGCTGTCCCAGCTGAAAACGACGTTTGTGAGGGCCTGCGTGGCCCCTTCGAGCTCTGTTTCTGCTGACAGAGGGTTGCAGGAGGCTGTCCCAGCTGAAAACGACATTTGCGAGGGCCTGCGTGGCCCCCTCGTGCTCTGTTTCTGCTTACAGAGGGTTATAGGGGGCCATCCCAGACAAAAACGGAGCTCAGGAGCTTATTTTCGCAGGCAGACTGCTCAGGCTGCCACAAGCACCACCCTGACACAAGTGACATCATGCTGCCCACTCTCACCCTGGCCCCCAGAGATCAAACATAATCCTGATGTGGCCCTCAATGAAATCGAATTTGACACCTCTACATTAGAGGGACTTCTAAATCTACCGTTTCTACAGGTAGTCCTCGACTTACAACAGTTCAATTAGTGACTGTTCAAAGTTACAAATGGCACTGAAAAAAATGACTTTGGGTCATTTTTTCACACTTATGACCACTGTACCTCCCCATGGTGACGTGATCCAAATTCAGACTTTTGGTCACCGACTCGTACTTATGACGGTTGCAGTGTCCCATAGTTATGCAATCCCTTTTTGCAACCTTCTTACAAGAGAAGTACGGAAGCCTGATTCACTTAATGACCGTGTTACTAACTTAACTGTAGTGATTCACTTAACAACTGTGGCAAGAATGGGCGTAAAATGGAACAAAATTCACTTAACAAATGTTTTGCTTAGCAAAACTTACGGGACCGCCTGCTGCCACCAACAAACTCCCGCCGCCCAGTACGCTCCCACAGGGTCAACTTGCTTGGGGTACCGCCACTCGATCGCTGGCGGCTGGCGGCCCCGAGATTACGTGCCTTCTCTGTGGGAGCCCCCTCCCTTTGGAATTGTCTCCCCCCGTAGATACGAGCCATGTCAGACCTTCTGGCGCGCAGTTAAGACCTTACTGTTCAAACAAGCCGGTCTGGCCAAATAAGGGTCTTTGAGGTTTCTTAATTTTAATAAGGGTTCTTATTCTTAGCTAATTGAGACCTAATCACATATTTATTAATCTTGATTTTAAATTCTGTTATCTGTATTATCTTATTTGTTTAGTGTGTACACCGCACCGAGTCCCTTTTTGGGAGAGGGAGCGGTATAGAAATACGAAAAAATAAATAAATAAATAAATAAATAAAAGAGATTTTGGGCTCAATTGTGGTTGTACGTCAAGGGTTACCTGTATATAAGAACTCACATAAACAAATATTTCCTGGTTTCATTCTTCCTGAAATCTTTCTCTTGGGAACAAAAGGCTTCAGAGCACAGGAGAAAATACAGAACCAATTTGCATCATTTTGCTTTTGCCCCATTTTAAAAATTAATTTTGGCATCCAATCAAAGACAGTGTCATAGACTATTTTCTGCTATCATTAATAATTTCATTTTTTGTATATTATTCTCTCCTTGGAGTCATCCAGCGTAGCATGCAAAAAGAAAATCATGTTTCTATAAATAAATAAAATAAACAAAATGATCTATCATTTTAAAAAAGCCCAAGAATTTTTTAAAGCAAAATTCATTTTTAGAACAGGTCAAAAGGCAGTCTAGTCCCCTAGTGCAGTATTTTAGGTGCATGACTTTAGCTTCTGTTTAAAAGAAAACAGTATATTTGAAGAAGACAATTAATGCTCTTTTGTTCCTTCATATTCCCCTTTGGGTTTATTTCCCTTGCCATCACTGTTTCTTTGTCTTGTGATATTTTTGTGGGTTTTTTTTTTTTGGTATTATTCTGTTTTCTAAAATGTTTTAACCATTGTAAACCACCAGAGTCACTAAGAGTTAGGCAGCCTATCCATTTGTCAAATTATTATTGATCCATAGTTTGCTGGAACACATCCACCATATGTATGGATGTACCTCAGCAATATTGTGGGTTCGGTTCCAGACCACTGCAATAAAGTAATATCACAATAAGGCGAGTCACATAATTGTTTTGGTTTCCCACTGCATAAACAAGTTATATTGATATTATACTGTGATCCATTAAATGTGCAATAGCATTATGACTAAAAAAACCTGTATGTATCTTAACTGAAATACTTCATTGCTAAAAAATGTTAACCATCCAGAAGTCATAACCTTTTTACTGTTGAAGGGTCTTGTATTTTTTTTAAAAAGCAGTAAAACAAGGTATGCCAGTACATAGGGTTGTACATACCACTGTCATGAGCTATGATTTACAAATCAAAATACTTGGGTTCAAAGAATTTGTTAAGGTTGCACTGGATGCTTATGCAATGTGTGAGTCCAGCTTTATATAGGACAGGAATAATTGCTGCATCCAAATCCATTCCTTTGGGTATGCTTGGAATGCCAGATGAAATCCTGCAGATGTCAACTTTTATTTCATTAAAATCTTGAAGAATTTGGTTGTTTACTTTTGGGCTGTTCACCATGATGTACAGATCATGGTGGATATTCCTGCCAAATGTTTAGACAACATCAAACCACAAGTAGGCCTTGACTTACAACCAATTTATTTAGGGACTTTCTGAAATTATAAAAGCACTGAAAAATGTGATTTACAACCAGTCCTCATACTTATGACCATTGCAGCTTTCCGCATGGTCATGTGATCAAAATTCAGGAGCTTGGCAACCAGTATGTATTTACAATGATTGCAATGACACTGTCAAATGTGGGAAATCATAAAATCCAGGCAGTCCAAATGAATGTGAAGGTTTCTTGCAAGCATACATTTTCTACAAGAATCTGAGCTACTAACGATCTAAGCAAATTGGTGATAGATAAGAGTCAAAGGAATTCAAGGTGGGCCGGATTGTGAGTGCAAAGGGATTTGAGACTAATGACGCATTTGACTCCTCCCTCGGGCTCAGCCTGGTCATGTCCTACAGTCCCATGGTCATGTCATTACTATTTCTAACCTACTCAGCCAGCTTCTAACAAGCAAAGCAATGGGGGAAGCCAGATTCACTTAACAGCTAAAGTGATTCACTTAACAATTATGGTAAAAAAGGTCGTAAAATTGGATATATCTCACTTAACATCCTCCTTGTTTAGCAATGGAAATTCTGGTCCCAATTGTGGTCATAAGTTGAGGACTACCTATATTCAGAGTGGGGAAGTCAACTGTGATTGTGAAGAGCTGCAGAGGATCCCCCAACAGCAAATTCAGATTAAGTATAAAGCCAATGATGTTCAGGTTAGAACAAATGATTGTGGAGTCTGAACTATCTCTAACAAGCCAGAAAAATGATATTGGGGTCACGGTGGACAGTTAAGAAATCAGCTCAATGTAGTAGTTGTTAGAAGAAGCAAATTTCATACTAGGGATCATTAGGGATGGGGTTTAAGAATAAAAATGCCAAGATAATGCTCTTACGTTGCAGGATGTACCCATAAATCTGCAGCGCATATATAATCCTGAATAGTTCTCTTTGCCAAACCCTAAAAAAAAAAAAAAATACAACTGGAAAAAGGGCAGCAGAGAGCAACCCAAATCATGCAAAACTTGGAACTCTTTCCATTTCAGAAACGGTTAAAATATTTTGTGACACTCAATCCATGTTGAGGGCTGCAGGCTTCCAAATATCGGTTACCAAGCGAACAATAACAACAGAAGAATTTGTTTCCTCCCTCTCTCCATTGCCAGCAGCCAGAGGCCTCTGGTTGGTCAATAAGAGAAACCAAATGCTTGCCTGGAGGCCTCATCCAGCAAAATTATTCTTACATTATGTTTCCTGGAACAATCTGGCCCAACATTATCATGTGGAAGGTGTCGTCATCTCAGAATCATCACTTTCCTTGGAATTTCTTCTCCCAGGCATTTCTGCTGAAGCAACATCTTTTGAGCTTGCTCCTCAAACTTCCAAGAGCAGAAACAGAATCTAGCTCTCTGCCCATCTCCCTACCTGTCCAATTAATATGGCCGCCCGTCTGACAAGACCTTCTGGGCGCGTGAGGATTGTGCCATCTGGTGTCCGGTGCAAGACGTCAAGAGCCAAGACAGAGTTCAAAAATACAGATTTATTTCATGCTACCATGTAGACACGAGAAACTGAGCTACTAACCGGCAAAGGTGAACTGGAAATAGATAATTGTCAATGGACTTCAAAGAGGGGGGGGGGGGGGCTGGACCTAGGTTTCTTACATGGGTGTAGAGATTCTGAAATGATCCAGATTAGTCATTTCCTACAACTAACCCTAGAGAACCGTTGAGGCCTGTTGGCCGCCAGCCCCTCCAGCAGCCGAATAAGAGGAGGCGGCATGGGAGTCAGGGTCAGCATCAGGGAAACCTGGGAACTACGAGGAGGAATAGAGCTGGCAGAGAGAGAGAGATAGAGACAGAGAGAGAGACAAAACCTGGGCCATCTGTTAGCCTTCAGATGGAGAGTCAACAGCCCACAGGTCTGCAGGTGGTTGATGAAGAAGAGGAGGAACAGCTGAGTCCAGTGCCTGACGTGCGGATGCTCAAAAGGCAGAGGAGAGGAGAGCAGTGGAAATCTATGGGTTGGTCTTTGGGATGGAAAAGCCACAGCTGCCCCACCCTAGCTCTGAGGATAAACGGCAAGGGGCGGAGATGAATAGGTGTGACAGACAACTATTCATCTTCCGGACGCACTTGTTAGCCTGCGAGATAAACTTTTTGCCGGGGCTGCTGGCATTCCTAATAAAAGAATCTTTTGAGCTCACATCAGAGGGTCAGAACGAGAAAGAGCCTGCCCTCCTTCTCTATCGAAAACTTCCTGGTCTCTCAAGATCTTTGAAAAGTGAGCAACCCTTGACTTGTGATTGGAGGAGTGGAAAGACCCCAGTGGCTGTGGGCACCCCAAGGTGCGGGAAGTAGAACATGGGTATCTCAGGGGATAGGGGGAGGCCCGAGACAGGTGGGCTTGTGCCTGAAATAGGTTCCTCCTGGGTCTTTCCTACCCATCAGGCACGACAGACTACACTGAATGACCATATGTTCATTGAACAGTTTCCACTTAATGACTATATGTTCAACTAACAGGCTCCACTTAATGACTATATGTTCATTTAACAAATGCATTGGGGAAAACAGGGATAGCAGGGCCATTAAGTAAGGCGATTCATTTAATGGTCTTCCTGACTTTTGACTGTAATGGGCAGGATCCATTATAGTCATAATTCAAGGACTATTTGTAGTAGGGTGGGCATCAAGTCACTGTCACTAGAGAATGCCCTCCTCCTGTTATTTTTTATTCTGTAAATTGGTGCCAGATGTTAACCTCAAATGTGACAGCACCAATAGCAATAGCAGTGGTGCATTTCAAAAATTGTTACCAACAGTTTGGTGGGCGTGGCTTGGTGGATACGCTTTGCGTGCATGCACATACTTTTCACCCCTGCACATGCCAAATGCGCACTTTGCACAGGCGCAGAGGCGTTTTGACACACCTCCTGCAATCCTGCATTCCCCGTCGCTTCAGCAGCTGCCGCGCAGCAATTGCTGTACCGCGCAAAACAGCTGTGCTTCAAAAGCAGATGATACAGATGAGTATGGGGGAGCAGGGGGCCCGAACAGAGAGCTTTGGAGAGAACCGGTTTGGTCTCCCATTCTCATCGCCGCTACCAGCTCGGCCGAACCGGGCCAAACCGGTAGAATACCACCACTGAGCAATAACCCTTAGACTTATATATTTCACAATGCTTTACAGCAGGCTCTCCAACTTTGGCAACTTTAAGCCTGGTGGACTTCAACTCCCAGAATTCCCCAGCCACCTGGCTGGGGAATTTTGGGAGTTGAAGTCCACCAGGCTTAAAGTTGCCAAGGTTGGAGACCACCTGCTTTACAGCACTGTCTAAGGGGTATACAGAGTCAGCACACTGCCCCCAACAATCTGGGTCCTCATTTTACCAGCCTTGGATGGATGAAAGGCCGAGTCAACCTTGAGCCGGTCAGGATGGAAGGAATCGAACTCCTGGCACTGTGAGCAGATTTAGCCTGCAGTAGTGCATTCTAACCACTTGCGCCACTGCAAATGTATGACAAGACTCAGAAACAAAACGAATGCCACAATCAATGCAGTTTTGCCTGGTACCATCAACTGCTGATAATTTCAAGAGTGGACCTCAAATGTGAAAAAAAAAAATTGTGCTTCCCCCACGGAGCCCCAAAGAACTGGGGGTTGCCACCCATATTTAATCAGCATACTACAGAAGTGAAATAATACAAGCATGGCCCCAACAAGCTTCCTGTTATGGAGTGACTGTTTTTTATGCACATGAGATTTGATGAGGAACAAAATCTCGTGGAAAGCAGAGTAAAAAATGCTATCAGACCACTTTGTCTTCCATTTCCTGTTCAGCACTTTTAATTCCCCTCTACTGTTAATAAAGCAAGGGTCAGAACACTTAATGCAAATCAATATTCATTAAATCAGCACGGTTTACTCTAAATTTAGAGTGAGCCATGATGGGCTCTAAATCATGATAACTCATTTAATGAATCATGCGTTTATCTAAAAATGTTCCAGATCTTTCCCTGCCAAATTCTCCCTAGATAGGAAACACCTCCCACTTCTAATGTGCTTCTAATGAGGCCTCTCCCATTTCCACCCCATAGCAAAAATACAAGCAAACTCTCACTTAGAAAAAAAAAAAAACTGAAAGCAACCAAGCTGCATTTTAAATTCTTCTCATTATACAGTTCTTTCCTTACAGCACAACAAGGCAAAGCCTGGGCTGTGAGCTTCCCTCTCTCTCTAGCCCGAACAATCCCATAATATCTGATTCACAGCCTACCTCCATACCAGGGGTGTCAAACTTGATTTCATTGAGGGCCGCATCAGGGTTGTGTTTGACCTCGGGGAGAGGGGGGCAGGGTGGGTGTGGCCAGGTGGGTGTGGCTAGCTTGATGTCACTCGTGTCGGGGGCACCTATGATGGCCCAAGCGCTCTACCAGCAAAAACAGCTCCATTTTTGGCTAGGATGGCCTCCTGCAACCCTCTGCCAGTGACAATAGAGCTTGGGAGGGTCACAAGCAGCTCTCCTGAGCTCCGTTTTCACTGGCAGATGCACCGCGGGCCAGTCCTTTGCTGTTTCCCGGGTGGCCCCGCAGGCCAGATCTAAGCATCCCGTGGGCTGGATCCAACCCCCAGGTATCAGCTTTGGAAGCCATATTCCACGCTGCCACATAGCCTGAGAAAGTGGGAAGGGGGTGATTCCAATCAAGTAGCTCTAAGTAGACGAAATGAAATTCTTTTGTTAGTCCAAGGCCATTGAGTATGACTCAGGATGAAATAAGGATCTTACTTTTGGACGGATCGTGATTGGGCCATGTGATGTGATGATGACCAAGGAGGGATGGATTTGTAGTTTGGGAAATTATGGAAAGCCCCAAAAAACTTTTAGATTCGGGATTCCACAGATGTGCCAGGGGCTACTCTAATAAAGGTACTTTGGAGATATGTTTGTCTCGGAGTTACTGATTGGAAGTTTGCTGGAACGCTGACAACAGGCCTTGATTTTGACACTCCTGCTCTACACCTACTCTAACTATGCATGCACCCTCCAAATTATTGAAAAAGACCACCCCCAACATGACCTGGCCGTGGGAAAAAAAGGAAGGACTCTCATCATCCATGGTGGACTTCCGTTCTGATTATTATTCTCAGGCACCTAAACGTCCACACCCATCAAAGGGGTTAAGATTGCAATTCCTACTAACCTCATTAGCCATACGAGAGGGACCTGAAAGAGATCTCAATTGGAAATAGCAAAGGACCAGCCTGTGGTGCTTCTGGCAGACAAGACAGGGTGCAGAGGGCCCCCATGAGACCCCCTGGATAGCCTCCTGCAGCACTCTGCCAGCCAAAACGGGTTGCAAGGGGCATTGCACACACACCGGCACTCTCTTTTCAGCCTAGATGGCCCCTTGCAGCACTTTGCCAGCCAAAATGGGGCATGGAGGGGCTTCACGTGGCCCCCTCCCCGTGCCCCATTTTGGCTGGCAAAGTGCTGCAGGAGGCCGTCCGGGCCAAAAACGGGCTGGCAGGGTGCTTCAGGAGGCGTCTCCCACCACCACCCTGCCGGCCCACAATGGAGAACTACAATACTGATCCGGCCCTCAAAGAAATCCATTTTGACACCCCTGCATATGATGGTGGACCATACTCAACATAAATCTAGCATCTCAGGCTTCCCTTCGATAGCATTTACCAATCGCCACTTGCAATCCCTGCCCTGCTCTGTTTGAAAGGCTTGTGAAATTAATGTAGTATTAAAAACAGAATCCCATCAAAGCCACGATCAACAATCAGATACTGTACTCTGGTATTTGGGCGTATCATGCTCTTACTCATGCTCAAATGCTTTTCTCACAAACCTTATTTATACAGCTTTGCAAAGGTGCAGCAAGGACATGTTAGGTTTTGCTGCATCTGTTGTTTACCCAGGGAAGCATTTGAACACATTACTTTTCTAGGCAGAACTAGCCATTTTGAGAGTTCTTCCTTGTTAAACAGTTTATCTGTAGCTAATCCTTGACTTACAACCATAATTAGGAATAGAATTTCTGTTGAATTTCTGTTGCTAAGCAAGGCTTAGCATTAAGTGAGCCACCTGATTCTGCAACCTTTTTTTTTTTTTTGGCCACAGTTAAATGAATCAAGCAGTCATTAAGTGAATCTGGTTTCCCCCACTGACTTTGCTTGTTAGAAGCCAGCTGGGAAGATCAGAAATAGCTATGAAGTTTTAAATAAAGGCTAATTATTGTCAAGTGCCAGAATTTTGATCATGTGACCAATCAGTCATTATTCACCTTTTTCAGTGATATCAAACAGTCGCTAAATGACTGTTTAAGTTGTAAGTTGAAGATTAACTGTACTACGAACTTTAAGGCAGTGCAACATTAAAAAATCTGATGATGTAAACCAGGGGTCTTCAAACTTGACAGCTTTAAGACTTGTGGACTTCAACTCCCGGAATTCTTCCTCCAGTCATGTTAGCTCAGGAATTCTGGGAGTTGAAATCCACAAGTCTTAAACTTGCCAAGTGACTCGATGTAAACTGTGCTCCATGAGAGAGATATCAATCCATTTGCATTTAAGGTCACCCCAAATTCCCTTAGAAGTAAACACTGGGAATTTTATTAATGTTTAAATATTTTTCTTTCCCAGAATTCAGACTCTGGAAATCATTTTTTTTTTAAATCATTAAACCAGTCATCTTTCCTCACAATATCATCATCACCATCCACTGCAAAATGAAGGCCTTTCCTGCATGTTTCCAATATGTTCCTGGGTTGTTTTTCCCCCCACAATATTTGCTGACCCCCACCATATATTCTAAACCAGAGGTCTCCAAACTTGGCAACTTTAAGACTTGCAGACTTCAACTCCCATAGCTGGCTGAGGAATTCTGGGAGTTGAAGTCTACAAGTTTGGGGACCCCTGTTCTAAACCAATGGTTTTTTTAAACTTGGCAACTTTAAGATGTCTGGATTTCAACTGTTGACTGGGAAACTCTGGGAGTGGAAATCCACACATCTTAAAAGTTTGCCAAGTTTGAAAAATCCTGATCTGAACTGTTGTATGGAGTGGATGTTTTCTTAGACTTTTCATTACCCAGCTAGGCAACATCTCCAACGATCTGCTACCTACAGTTTGTAATGAAACCTCATCAAGAAAACCACAAGCTCAGAGTGTACATGCAGTCCTCAACTCATTTAGTGACCATTCAAAGTTACAACGGCACTAAAAAAAGGGTGACTTAGGACCATTTTCCACACCTATGACCGTTGTGTGCCCCATGGGTCAGGGGATTTACATTCAGATGCTTGACAACTGACTCGCATTTATGACAGTTGCAGTGTCCGGGGGGGAGGGGGGGGGCTGTGTCCCACAATCCCTTTTTGCAACCTTCCGATAAGCAGTCACTGGGGAAGCCAGATTCACTTAACAACCTGTGTCCCTAATTTAAGAACCGCAGCGATTCACTTAACGTGGCAAGAAAAGTCGTAGAAAACAGCTCAAACTCACTCAAGAAATGTCTCGCTTAACGACATACATTTCCAATTGGGCTCAGTTGTGGTCGTAGGCTGAGGACCGACCTATACCAAGGACTCCACCATTCAAACCTGAGCTACAAAGACTTTCTTTCTGTTGTGCAACTAGTTGCGCCCTGCAGTCAACTGCCAGGTTGTTGGGTTTTTTTTTTAAAATCATCAATAAATCAAACTACAGTGCAGGCAATACAAACAAGGGCTAGAATTCCCTTGAACGAGGCACCATCTGGAAGCGGAGGTGCCATTTTGCTCTCTTCCCCAGGAATAAACTTACATAATACCTACTCCGGGGAAAAGCGCCCATTTCATTCCTCCACAGCCCCGGGGATCAGACCCTCCCCCCCTCACTCCACTCCACGATCGTTTCCTCTTGCAAAACCGCCCCCCCTTTTCGCTAAAGGTCCCATGTTAAGCGATTAACCCCAGATGGCTTAGAAGCCTCTCTGGGTTCCTTCAAGCAACCTAACGGGCGCTTTGGATCCGGTATTCTTGGGGAAAGAAGCCAGTCGTTGAAAGGGGGGAGAGGGGGGAGAAACCCAACCGATTCAGGCGCAATCTATAGTAGCGGATTTGAGAGCGACCCTTTCGAATCGCGGGATCTCTGGCTGCAGATTCCACGGCTTAGGCACGTGGCTCGCGGGGCGAAGACAGCGCAACTATGCGACGGAGGGAAGAGAGGGGCGGGGGGGGGGGAGAGAGAGAGAGAGAAGGCAAACTCCCAAAAATAGATCGCCGCAGGATTTAGGGGTGTGGAAGAGCCATAAGTTTCCTAGAAGGAATCGAAACATTCAACTTTGCAGCCCGGAGGCCACGCCTGTGTTTATAAATCCGGCGGACGGGTGGGGGTGGGAGAAACCACGGGAAGGGAAGGGGGGGCGAAGATAGGAAAAAATGCAGGCGGCGGCGCTGGACAGTGCAAGCAGGGCGGGAGAGAGGGAGGAAAGTTCACCCGATCCTGGCTCGGGACAAGGGGGGGGGGCGGGGGAGAAAGGAACCGACTGCAACCCCCCCGATCTTTCCCACCCAGGCGCGGCGGGGGCCGTGGGAAATCGCAGAGCCCGGATTGCACGCGTGTGCCCTGCAGTCGCGCGTGGCGCCTCCGGTTTCCTCCTTTGGCGTTATGTTTTCGTCCCTTCGGCTGAAGGGAGCGGGCCCTCCGCAGCAGCCCACCCGGGCCCTGCTGGCTGGGGGCCTCCCGTCGTCGTCGCCGCCGCCGCCGCTCAACTTACCCATTGCAGGAATTTGATGAAGCCGAGCGGCTCCTTGGCGGGCCCCAGATCCAAACTAAACCCGGACATTTCCAGCGGGGAGCGAGCGGAGCGCAAGGCAGGCGTCTCTTTCGGTTTGTCGCTCCGGGAAGGCAGGGCGGGCGGGAGGAAAAAGGGGCGGTTACGGCCGAAGGGGCCGTCGGCCTCCTACCTGATTCACTCGCTCCGGGCTGGCGGGACGTCGTGGCTGCTGGCGCTCCGCCCCGCGGCTTGCAAGGCGTCGGCCCCGCGTCTGGTGACAGTGGCCCTTGGAACCGCGAGGTGGAGCGCGCAGGCTGGGCCGGCAGCCTCCGTCAGGCCAGGCTCTCTCTAGGAGCGGGTGGGCCCCTCTTCCTTCAGGGCCCGCTGCGTTCTCGGGACTCTCCGCTCGCCCCTGTTGTGCTGTGTCGCCCATCTCAGGCTCAGAGAGTAAAAAAAGACACCCTTTCCTTGGCTTGGCGGGCTTTGAGCCTTCATTTGCCTAACCCAACTTTCTCTTATTTTGGCCAAGCCGCTTGAGGGAATTCACTAGAGAAAGCAATTATATTTGGAAAGCGGTTAAAAGGAAACAGGCCGTCAAAGAACACGGAGGGGGGACGACATCAAAGCTGACGCCGGCCACAGAGCTTAGAAAAACTCATACAAGTTTTTCTCAAACCCACAAAATTTTACTCAGACTGTCTACTTATGGGATGGATTTAGGATGATAATATGAATTGTTATAAAATAAATCAATTTAAAAATATGGAATATCTCGCATAACATGAATGAATAATAGTGTAGTCCAATGATTGATTAACAACGATAATAAGGTACACTGCTCAAAAAAAATAAAGCGAACACTTAACACAATGTAACTCCAAGTCTATCATCTGCACCTCTATAACTGTCTGGTTCAGTTCTGCAACTCAACAGGACAGACACAGACTTCAGAGGATAATTAGGATTACAGAAAAAACAATTTCTACCCACCTGCCTTCAATCGAGGACCTGTATACTGCACGAATCAAAAAGAGGGCTGTGAAAATATTTAGACCCTTCACATCCTGGACATAAATTGTTTCAACTCCTTCCCTCAAAACGACGCTACAGAGCACTGCACACCAGAACAACTAGACACAAGAACAGTTTTTTCCCGAAAGCCACTCTGCTAAACAAATAATTCCCTCAACACTGATCAACTATTTACAAAGTGTACACTACTATTACTGTTAATCTTCTCATCACTCCTTAACACCCATCCCCTCCCACTTGTGACTGTAACTTTGTTGCTTGTATCCTGTTTCCTAGTATGATTTGATGTTGATTGTACCCTATGACTATCATTAAGTGTTGTACATTATGATTCTTGATTCTTAACGAATGTTCCTTCTTTATGTATACTGAGAGTATTTACACCAAGACAAATTCCTTGTGTGTCCAATCACACTTGGCCAATAAAGTATTCTATTCTATTCTATCACACTTCTGTGAAATCAAACTGTCCACTTAGGTAACAACACTGATTGACAAGCAATTGCACATGCTGTTGTGCAAATGGAATAGACAACAGATGGAAAGCATAGGCAGTTAGCAAGACATCCCCAATAAAGGAATGGTTCTGCAGATGGTGACCACAGACCACTTCTCAGTTCCTATGCTTTCTGGCTGATGGTTTGGTCACTTTTGAATGCTGGTGGTGCTTTCACTCTAGTGGTAGCATGAGATGGAGTCTACAACCCACACAAGTGGCTTAGGTAGTGCAGCTCATCCAGGATGGCACATCAATGCGAGCTGTGGCAAGAAGGTTTGCTGTGTCTGTCAGCGTAGTGTCCAGAGCATGGAGGCGCTACCAGGAGACAGGCCAGTACATCAGGAGACATGGAGGAGGCCGTAGGAGGACGACAACCCCACATTAGGACCGCTACCTCCGCCTTTGTGCCAGGAGGGACAGGAGGAGCACTGCCAGAGCCCTGCAAAATGACCTCCAGCGGGCCACAAATGTGCATGTGGCTGCTCAAATGGTCAGAAAGACTCCATGAGGGTGGTATGAGGGCCCGATGTCCACAGGTGGGGGTTGTGCTTAGAGCCCAACACCGTGTAGGCGGTTTGGCATTTGCCAGAGAACAGCAAGATTGGCACATTCGCCACTGGCGCCCTGTGCTCTTCACAGATGAAAGCAGGTTCACACTGAGCACATGTGACAGACGTGACAGGGTCTGGAGACGCCGTGGAGAACGTTCTGCTGCCTGCAACATCCTCCAGCATGACCGGTTTGGCAGTGGGTCAGTAATGGTGTGGGATAACATTTCTTTAAGGGGCCGCACAGCCCTTCATGTGCTTGACAGAGGTAGCCTGACTGCCATTAGGTACCGAGATGAGATCCTCAGACCCCTTGTGAGACCATATGCTGGTGCAGTTGGCCCTGGGTTCCTCCTAATGCAAGACAATGCTAGACCTCATGTGGCTGGAGTGTGTCAACAGACGAAGGCATTGATGCTATGTACTGGCCCGCCCGTTCCCCAGGCCTGAATCCAATTGAACACATCTGGGACATCATGTCTCGCTCCATCCATCAACGCCACGTTGCACCACAGACTGTCCAGGAGTTGGGGGATGCTTTAGTCCAGGTGTGGGAGGAGATCCCTCAGGAGACCATCCGCCACCTCATCAGGAACATGCCCAGCCATTGGAGGGAGGTCATACAGGCACATGGAGGCCACACACACTACTGAGCCTCATTTTGACTTGTTTTAAGGACATTACATCAAAGTTGGACCAGCCTGTAGTGTTTTTTTCCACTTTAATTTTGAGTGTAACTCCAAATCCAGACCTCCATGGGTTGCTAAATTTGATTTCCATTGATAATTTTTGTGTGATTTTGTTGTCAGCACATTCAACTATGGAACTATGTATTTCTTGATCGGGATGCACTTCGCATGGTCACATCTGCCCTCGTCATCTCCCGCCTAGACTATGCCAATGCTCTCTACATGGGACTCCTCTTGAAGAGCACCCGGAGGCTCCAGTTGATGCAAAATGCAGCCGCACGGGTGGTTTTGGGGGCTTCTCGGAGCTCCCATGTTACACCACTTTTGCGCGAGCTGCATTGGCTCCTGGTGGCCTTCCGGGTGCGATTCAAGGTGTTAGTGACCATCTTTAAAGCGCTCCATGGCTTGGGACCTGGATACTTACGGGACCACCTACTTCCACCATTGGACTCCTGTCAGCCAGTGCGCTCCCATAGGGTGGGCCTCCTCGGGGTACCGCCGGCTGGACGACTGGCAACCCCGAGGGTGCGGGCCTTCTCTCTGGGAGCACCTTCCCTCTGGAATGAATTATCCCCGGAGATGAGGACCATTCCTGACCTTTTGACCTTCCGGCACGCGTTGAAAACCCACTTATTCCATCAAGCCAGTCTGGCCTAGAGTTCCTTGTAGGGTTTTTAATTGGTTTTAAATGGTTTTAATTTTAAAATTTTTAACCTTTGATTGCTTTTATTTATCAGCCATCCTATTTAATCTTTTTAACTGTTTTAAATATTGTATTTTTCATTGCATTTTAGCTGGCTGTACACCGCCCCGAGTCCCGTTGGGAGAGGGGGCGGTATAAAAGACCAATAAATAAAATAAATAAATGAACAAAGTATTTAATAAGAATATTTCATTCATTCAGATCTAGGATGTCTTCTTTTTGTGTTCCCTTTATTTTTTTGAGCAGGGTATTTAGGAATATTTGATTGATAATATGAGAATATATACAAGTAATTGTAAGTGAGGACTATGAAGTGGATGCAAAAACCAATTTGTAAACCGACTGACGGACTGTAAGTATGTAAGTGGAAGATGGCTTGATGTTTTTATGTTGTGTTTGTGTATGTTTGTCTAAAAAAATAAAATGTTGTTTTTTAAAAAAACCTATCTACCATGTCCCTCACTCCATTGCTAGGGCAGTGCATAAGCGCACCAGCGTGCCTACCATCCCTGTCCTACTGTTCCCATTTATTTGAACTCATTTATTATATATGTACTTATACCTGCTTATACTTATATGTATATGACTATTAAGTGTTGTACTTTATGATTGACTCTTGATGAATGTATCTTTTATGTACACTGAGAGCATTTGCACCAAGACAAATTCCTTGTGTGTCCAATCACACTTGGCCAATAAAGAATTCTATTATATGGTATGTTCATACTTATACTTTTTTTTTCTCATACAGGCTAACTAAACTAAACAAAAAATAAAAATAAAAGTAGGGCAAGATGGGAAGATGTGGAGAGAGCTGGCCCCCGTAGAATTGCCAAGAGTTGGACAGGATTAAATGGATAACATTAACATTGAAGGTTTTAAAGAAGAGATTGGACAATTATTTGTCTGAAAGTGTACGGGTTCCTGTTTTTGGGGGGGTGGACTAGAAGACCTCCAAGGTCTCTTCCTACTCTATTATTGTGTTGTGATCATTATTTTCTATTGGTGGCTTAATAAAAGCCCAGCTTAATGGTCTGACCAACTTTCCACAGTCAATGAGGTGTTGTTGTTAGATCAAGAAACAGACTCAACCACCTGAGGACGCAGGATCTATCCAACAACAAAGAGCTGGCCGCATTTTAGGAAATGTTCAAGTTGAGTGGGATTCAGCTCCCAGAATTCCCCAGCCAGATATGTATGTTGCCTGGGGAATTCTGGGAATTGAAATCCACACTTCTTAAAGTTGGTGAGGTGGAGAAAACATGGCTTAAAACAGGGGTGTCAAACTCGCGGTCTGCGGGCTGGATGCTTCACATGCTGGTGCCTCCCCTGTCTGGTTTAGCGAAGAGAGCTAAAAAAGTTGCGATATGTCATGTAACAATGTGAGTTTGACACCCCTGGTTTAAGACCACCCCATGTCTGGCTATTAATGTTCCAGGCTGTTCTCCATAGCCAACTGCATATGCCATGTTTCTACATTGTAGCTTGAAGCTCCTGGAAACATAGTCCCTGTGGCAGTATGGGAATCGCTTACTAATTACTAAGTAATTCTGGTGAAATACAAATTTGCAAACTTGTAGCGTGAGTTTTTGTGGCTGCTATAGAGTGGCTGGTTTTTTCCCCCTCCCTCTTCTCTTTAATCCTTATTAAAGGAGTGAAATTTCTAATCCCAAATGTCTCAAACACAAGATTACAGCTACTTCTTAAAGCACATGGAATTGAAGCTCCTTAATAGATTGGGCATTTCAGTGAGGCAGTTGCTGCTTGAAACGAGTTGCCAATATGTTCATTCCTTGTGAAAAATTGTATTACTGAGGGATTTTGAGATCATTTAGTCCAGCCTCCTGCCAAATCACTCCTTTTGAGGTCATTCATTCCTAGTCTATATCCTTCTTCTGTTTTCTTAAACTAATGATAAGAAATGTTCAGACCACTGTTCCCCAGTTGGCTAAGGAATTCTGGGAATTGAAGTCCACGCATCTTAAAGTTGCTAAGGCTGAGAAACATGGATTAAGAGGGGAAAAAGACTACTTCTACACTGTATGCTCTCATCCCAGCCCCAAAATTGTATTGAAATACTTTACTATGCAAAGAATATGATTGCATTTAGTATATTCAACTCAATATCTTGCATGTGTATTTTAGTTACATCAAAATCACTCAATTTTTTTTAGTAATCACCTGAACCAACAAACATACAATTATGAAAGTGCCAGATGTCTGTTGTGGAAAATTTCTGATGCTGGAAAATTTATTTTGCTGCAAGTTTTCCAGATTTGATCTCAAAAACCAATATTAATTTTCTTAAATAAACCTGCATCTCCCCAAGAGCCAGTTGCTTAACGTTTACTATTTCTTGGATGTAATGCTCTGTTAAAAAAATCAAATATCAATTTTTAAAAAATGAAATATAAATGTCAGCTGTTTCACTGCTTTGGAGGATTTTCTTTGAAATGCTATTGTCGCTATAGTTTTACTTGGCAATAATTCTTACTGTACACAATTGTATGTGTGCAGATGTGTGCAAATTATTTGGATTAGTTGCAATGAGCAGTAACTGATTAGGAACAAGGCACAATTTACGTTCATAACAAGCAAAATAAAAAAGGCAGGATTGAACCAGGCCTGCATTTAGGTGCCTAGACTGTGAGTAACATTGTGATTCTTGATAAAAAGGACTACAATGTAACTTCATTGAGTAGCAATCCCAGGCCAAAAGGTTGACAGAAGGTGAAAATAAGAAGGCAGAAGTCAATTTTCTTTAACCTAATGACAGCCAGTCTGGATAATAAAACTTTCAGCTTGAACTCTGTTGATCATAACGATGCTTTTCTCTTGCTCTCAAAATTATTTGGGGCATTTGTTGATATTTGATTTTTGTCTCAATGCCAAACTCTTTTTACGTGCAGGATAATTCTCGCTATTTTGCTCATAGCCTCCAGCTCTGTAATGGGAAACTCGCTTCTGAACTGCCCCTACGGGCTAGGAAGTCAGAGGTATCTATCTTCCCTCTTTTCTTTGGAATAAATAACATAGAATGAATGACCCAGTTCAGAATTTGCCTAATTAGGATTTGATAATATTTTATACTAGATGGACGCGTGGTCTTCATTCATTCTTCAACTTTGACAAGTTTTGAAGCGAATAGCTGGTTGGGACCTGGAGGCACGCTCTGCCTCAAACTGACCCTGTCGAATAGAGGAGTGGAGGGACGAGATTGGACCACCCGTCACTACTACGACCCCAGACATGTGGGACCCTTTGTACGGTTGACTTGCAAACTCATTCCTGCACGCAGCTTGTCAAGGGGAGGAAAAAAACCACCTTTTTATAGCTTCTTCCGGGATTTTACATGGCATTGATCGCACGGCCAAGCAGGTAGGTGCGTCGCAGACTACAATTCCCAGCATTCAACGGAAACGGGAATCCGGCCTCGCACTGCATCTTGGGACCTGTGGTCTCGTACCTGCATCTCAGGCTGAACGCAAAGGAGGTTCAACTTCCTATCAGCTGTTTTAAAACACTTCTCTTGCAACAGTTCATGGAGAGAGCAATAGTTACTCCGCGTCATAAAGCACAGGGGAAATCCGAATTTTGTTCTTTGTACAGTCATTTTAGCAAGGTCCTCCGACCTCTCTCTCTCTCTGTCTCTCTCTCGCTCGCTCTAGGCGAGCGACCATTACGCCCGTCTCAATCGTTCACCATGCCCTAAGGGCCGTTCAGGCTCGAGTGCGGCCGCGGTGCCCGATGGGAAACTTAGTTTTTCCTCTTTCACCGTTTCGACCCGACTGCACAGCGACAAGCCAAAGCCAGGACTCTTTCTCCCACAATTCGCATCTACGTCAGAAGGGCGTTTCCGGTCCGCGGCGCCCGACGGGAACCGCGGTCCAGAAGTCTCGCCCCCTCCTCTTTCTCTCAGGGCACAGCTGCCCGACGCGGGACTCGCACTCCCAAGCTGCCTCGCGCCCGCGAGCTGGAGGCGCTGGTGGAGGATTGTTATTGTGGTGGCCCGGCCCCCTAAGACTCCTCTCAGTGTTTAAAGATGGCGGCGGCGGCGGCGGCTGCGGCGGCAGCGGCGGGAGGAGGAGGCGGCGGCGGTGGTAGCGGCTCCTCCTCCTCCTCCTCCTGGGCCTCGGTGCCGCGGGGCCGCTTTCCGGGACGGCCCGGCGGGTGCCGCGCGCGGGGAGCCGGGGCCGGCAGCCGCGCGCGGATCTCGCTGCTGGCGCCGCAGCTGCTGCTCTGGGCCGCCTCCTCCGGAGAGGGCGAGCGGGCCGTGTCTGCGGCGGCGGGGGACACCACCCTGGGGAGCCTGCTGGGCCTCAGCCGGAGCTGGCGCCGCCTGCAGAGTCTGCTGGGGGACAGCAGCGAGGAAGAGCCGGTGAGATTCCCGCGGCGGCGGCGCGGCCCTTTTGACAAGAAGGGCGGCCCTTGGCGCCACCGAGCCCGCTTCCCTTCCCTTCCCGGCCGGGCGGAGCGGCCCGTGCACGCGGCGGGTTGACCTTTCGGGCAGCCCCCCTCTCTCCCTCCTATATACCCCTCTCTGTCTCCCCCCTCCCAAATCGGGCGTCTCCTCCTGGGAGCCACGGGGCTGCGGTGCTCGGGAAGGCGGGCGGGGGAGGTTCCTGCTCGCCATCCCGGCGTCCAGGCAGGGAGTGTCGTGGCAGCCTTTCCTCCCTGGATCTCCAGGGGACGGAGCCGGGCCCGCGCCTCCTGCACGTGGATTGCGGCGCTTTTCGCTCAGGGGCGGCCTTGAGGAGGTGGGTGGGTTTCCAGCTGACTGGCGGCAGGGCCGTCTTCACAGCATTATGGGCCCCGGGCAAAGCATTATGGGCCCCTATGACAACTACTCACACAGGCATAAAAAGGAATGGGATGAGTGGCTGACGTTGCACCTGTGTTGAACCATGATGTTAATTTTGGAAGTTTTTCCAACTGTGTTAATTTCTCTTAAGGCATGTTAGGATTATTATTATTTTTTTAAAGTGCAGCAAAATGGAATAAATATGTTGCTGTATTTGTATGATAAATGGGGAGGGTTAACATGCACAGATTAGTATGGGGCCCCTGTGTTTGTGTTAAAGACAGCCCCGACTGTCCCGGCTTGCCTCGCCCGGCAGGCTCCAGAAAGTGACTTCTGCTGGCTGGGTTTAAATGCTTCCGAGGGGCTCCTGGTAGGTTTTGATAGCCGCCGACCTAGCCCGGGCGTGAGGTTGATCTCCTCTCCTACCGCCCCACTTTCCCAGGGTACTTCCCTCTTCCCAAGAAAACCAGGCCCTGGGAATTGCAGCTGAGCTGGCAGGGAGCAATCCTGGAACTGGTGGCCTGGCTGCTTATCCAAGCCCGCTCCTCCCTTTGTGCCGCTTTGGCATGGCAGTGTGCAACTAGTTCAGGTGTGATGGGGTAGCCATGGTGAACAGATGCTGTCCTCCTTGGGGGGAAAAGCGAGGAGGAGGGGTTTGCTTCCAGCCCTTGTTGTTTGCAGAGGCAGCTGTTCTCCCTTTTTTGCTCCTAGGTGCTCTTTAATAGGAAGGTGGCTCTTTGGGAGAGGGAGGAGGAGGAGGAGGCCCTGTTCCTGGTTAGTTGGGGGGTGTGGTGCATTCAGACATATGCTGCCTTTGTTTTCTCCTGGATTCTCCAGAGTTAACTCTTTGAACAGTCACCTGCTGCAGAGGCTTTCTCCTCCTCCTCCTCCTCCTCCATCCTCTTGTATCCTGATCCTTGGAGGAACCAGCTTAACCGGAGAGATCCACTCATACAGCTTCTTTCAAAGCAGCTTGGCAGATCCTTGCAGGATTCTAAGGAAATCTCAGGATTCTAAAGCAATCCCATGATTCCTGAAAGGACTGGAGAGTTGTTGTTTTTTAAAAAAGATGATGTTGCTTGCTTCCAGGAACTTCAAAAAGTTACTTGGGAACATACTGGAAATGTCTAGAAAAGTGCCTGAAACAGGCCGGATGGCGGCTTGACTTTCATATATTTGTGGCAGCTCCTTGGGTATGAATTGCATTTCCATAATCTCAATCCAGAACTATATGGATGAGAACATTTAGACGAAGCTGAGATTAGTACTAGGTAAAGGGATATATATCCCTTCCCTTGGAAGAGGTGATATGGAAGAGCTTTCTGTCATGAGTCCCACTTGCAGACTGCAGTCATCCAGTCAATATACAGTAAAAGTTTCCCCTATTTCAGTTGGATTGGCATCAGCCCTGAATATTTGCAACTTATCTCACACACCCCCCCCCAAGCAGCACATCAAATAGGCCTTTACCAGCTATTTTTGTATTTGGGGCTGCTTGCCGTTGCTGATTGCAAAATGATGGATGATGGTTCCCTGATAGGCTTCAGAAGCCTGGTGACATCAAGCTCCTAGTCTTCTAGAACAGGGGTCGCCAACCTTGGCCGCTTTAAGGCTTGTGGACCAACTCACAGCAAAGCTGGCTGAGGAACTCTGGGAGTTGAAGTCCACAAGCCTTAAAGTGGCCAAGGTTGGAGACCCCTGTTCTAGAAGAAGCTAAGGGAATCAATCCTAACAGGAAGTTTATGTCGCCTTTGAAACAAGGCCACAAGTAAAAGGTTTGAGAATTGTTTGGCATGGGTCACTGCTTCCTAAGTGGAATGCCTTACAGCCAGGGTCTTCAAACTTGGCCAGTTTAAGACTTGTGGACTTCAACTCCCAGAATTCGTCCTCCAGTCGTGTTAGCTCAGGAATTCTGGGAGTTGAAGTCCACAAGTCTTAAACTGGCCAAGTTCGAAGTCCTTGGCTGTAAGGCATTCCACCTTAGGAAGCAATGACCCATGCCAAACAATTCTGAAACCTTTTACTTGTGACCTTGTTTCAAAGGCCCCATTACCTGGGATAGACAGTGAGCTCAGGCCTAACATGGCAAAGCAAAGCAGATACCTACTTAGTACTTCAAGTGAGATTCCTTTCATTACCTGATGCAATAGCCACGGTCTCTGTGGTCCCAAATGAAATATTGCAAGCACGACACTTTTCCCCCAGCTACCTCACCTCTTTCACAAAAGACAGAAGATGTGCTGTGTTCATCCTTTTAAAGTACACTTGGGGGGTATCTGCTAGAGCTCTTTTTATTTATTTTATTTATTTATATTTACATTTATATACCGCCCTTCTCCAGAGACTCAGGGCGGCTTACAGTCTATGGAGCACCATGCTAAGTGCTCAGCAATAGCCTTTTTTTTTTGAGGATGATTTTGTCATCAAGGTTTTTCTTCCCCCCTTTGATTTTGTCATTTGGGTGTAACTTGACGGTTGGCCTGGTCCTTAGTGACATCATTTAGCTTGCATGAGAAAGACTCTGAGGGTTGGGCCCTTAAGCCCTGTTCTTATTCCTTCTCCCTTAGCACTTGACATCTTGTTGACAGCGTGCAAGAGAGCAACCGGGGCGGATTTGGATTTGTGAAGTAACATTTTAGGTTGATCATGCTAGGTAGGCAGAAGATACTAGAAGGCTTTGTACTGCCCGTTAAAACTGATGAAAATCAATCTCAGTTGTGGGGAGTTTGAACATAAAGTCTCTGCCTGTGAAGAGAAGGTCTGTATAAGATTCATCTGGTTTGCTGCTGGGCATAATACAGCAGCCAACCCAATGAATATGGAAAATTTGCAAACAGGATTTTTTTTAAAGAATCGCATGATCTTTGATTTTAGAGATTAATATACACCTATCCGAATTAGTGATGACTTGCAGCCCAATCTTCTGTTAGTGCCATAGTCCCCTTTATGCTTAAACTGATAGCTGTTGGCTACATCTGGTGTTTAGTACATTCCGTAGCTATAGTTGTGCAAACAAGTATATTTTTTCCTGAATAGTCACAAATCTTGTGTGTAGCTTCATTAAATTCACCATCTCAATAAGAAGAAAAGTGTTTCTCTACTTTCTCCTTTTCTGTAATTTCTCCCTCGCTTTTTTCTTTTTTCTTTAGTTTGTCCTTTCCTTGCCGATGGCTCTTACCATGATCCTTGCTTAGTGTAAACAAGTATGTAGAACTTGGGAACTGAAAGATTCAATTGTTCTTTGTCCTTGTTCATCTATGCCGTTTTTGCGCTTACAGACCAAGCAGGCCTTAGTTAGAGTTCCATTAATAATGGTATATACATTTTCCTTACAAGTTACATTTTCCATTGCAACCGGTTGCCTGACAATTACACATTTCATGTCACCCGATTCAATACATCTTAAGTTAAAATTCTAGCCCCCGGGAAATATATTTTACTGTATGTCCCCAAACTATATAGACTTTTCATAGTTCCAGAGCCGCTTGTGAGCCTTATGGTATAGGAACTGCATGGACACTGCACTGCATATCCTTAAGTAGGGCCTAACAAGTTTAAAACCGGGAAAGGAAAAAAAATCTATTATATCAATTTGAAAAAAAGAAATCTTCAAAGCATCGTAGCTCTGCCCTTGTACTTCATCATCACTCCACTCATCGCATCTTTTTTTTAAAAAAATCTGGTTATAGTGCCCAACTATCCAAATGTTGTCCCCTTAAAAATGTTGCAGACTTAAAACCCTCAAAATATGGTTTGAAGGCATCCTGTGTGAATGACATGGATCATAGAATGCATCCCAGGCTCAATTGCAATGGACAGGTTAAACAGAAAGCAAGTTTGAAAGCTTGTAGATCTAGTAAGGAAGTGGCATGCCCCTGTTAGAATCTGACTTGAAGGGAGAGGAGGAACAGGCAACATGGAGTGGGAGTGTGGCTCTGGAGGTTGTGGAGGAAACTGGGGAAGGGCAGAGGCCGGCTGAGCAATCAGAGGAGGATCCAGGCCCATCCCCTATCCATCTTAGGGCACACAGGGAGGAGAGGATAAGGGAGAAACATGAATGTCGTGGTCTACGGGGGAGGAAAGGGTCCTGATCCCCTTCATGGGCTGCAGCTGTGAGGACTATTTAAAAAGACAAACTACGTATGGCCCAGTGCTGGAAACAAAGCATAAAATAATTCTAGTCTTTCAGTTCTTATCTGAGTTCTGGCATCCTTCCCAGTGTGTGTATTTCAATTATCTGTGGACGTCTTCAAGCCCTTATCCTGCCTTGTCTCATTAATTGCTTCAATGCGGTTTGTGTTGTTTTTTCTATTTATAAGTTATATGTATTTTGAGTTTGAATGGAATTTCTTCCTTTTCGCAACTGTTTGTGGGGGCGTTTTTTTCCCAGTCCATGATAATTGGACCTTTGAAGCCAAGTTGAAGGAATTCACCTGTTTTTTTGTGACTTTGTTGCTTTTGTGTTCCACCCTGGGTCATCACAGGAAGGGTCATAGTATTTGGACTACAGTAATACAGGTAGTCCTCAACATTCAACAGTTCATTTAGTGACTGTTTGAAGTTGCAATGGCACTGAAAAAAAGTGACGTATGACCGTTTTTCACCCTTATGACCATTGTAGCATCCCCATGGTCACGTGATCAAAATTCAGCCGCTTGGGTGCTGACTCAGTTTATGACGGTTGCAGTGTCCTGAGGTCACGTGATCCCCTTTCGCGACTTCCTGACAAGGAAAGTCAATGGGGAAGCCTGATTCACTTCACAACCGTGTTACTAATTTAACAGCTGAAGTGACTCCCTTAACAATTTTGGCGGGAAAGGTCGTAACATGGGACAAAATTCACTTAACAGCTTATCTTGCTTAGCAGCAAAAATTTTGGGCTCAATTGTGGTCATAAGTCGAGGACTACCTGTGGAGAACTTATATGATTTCTAATAACAAGCTAACAACCCCGTGAAGGTGGCAGGTATTGTAGAGAAAACCAGAATCCTTCAATGTATTTCCAGTTTGGCCTAAAGCTGCTGGTTTCTACAAGTATAAATAATCCCTAAAATACAACTATTAAGATCTTTATTCCCCTTAAGATGTAACCTCCTAGCTCTTTATGAAATATGCTGCTGGCATTATGGTACTAGCAGCAACTGAGCCTCCATATTTGTTTGTATCATCCCTCTTTTACTGGAAATGCATGAGCATCTGTCCCTCTGCATAATGTGTCAGGACCCATAGACAGTCCATCCGCATCTTCTATTTCCTCAAGGCAGTTATATATGGGTGGCAATGGGTATCTCATAAAAAGCTTTTCTTCTTTTGCAGCTGCCGGGGAAGAAGAACAGGTTCTAGGATGTGCTAATGATGGTTGATCAAGACTCAAACCAAATGAACTTTGAGGCAATAATTTTAATTTATCCAGAGGTTAGGATGGATGAGTCTCAGATCTCGATGCTTGGACTCACCTGTTCTCTTTTATGTAAAATTTCACCCTATGCTTCTTTGTCTCTTAGAACTTTCGTCTTTGCTGTAACTAGAATTTTTAGTTTAGTTTTAGTTTAGTTTACTTTTAAACTAAACTAAACTAAACTCTTAGAACTTTCGCCTTTGCTGTAACTAGAATTTTTAGTTTAGTTTTAGTTTAGTTTACTTTTAAACTAAACTAAACTCTTAGAACTTTCGCCTTTGCTGTAACTAGAATTTTTGCAGGATGAAATATGTATACACACACCCATATTTAAATTGTTGGAAACATCATGAATTATGCTTGGTGTATGTGTGTATCTACAGTTACAGCAAAGGCAAAATGTGTGTGTGTGTATGTATGTGTTCACACACACACTATATTTACTGCTGCATCTCCTCTGTGCATGCTTACAGGGGAAGAAACCCCAAGCAAAGGTATCCCAATTCACATTTGTTTCAGTTAATAACATTTTATGTGCTGGTTGCCTGGGGAGAATCATTTACTGTCCTCAGACAGTCCGGTGAATGGCTACCTCAGTCTAGCAAACTTCGATTGAAATAAAATTTGCTTAACATTTTTGGTTACATTTGTAATTCTCAAATTACAACCGTTGTTTAGTGACTGTTCAAAGTTTACAATGGCAGTGAGAAAAAAATGACTTATGACCATTTTTCTCATAACATCGTCATGGTCACATGATCGAAATTCAGGCACTTGGCAACTGGCATGTACTCATGACTGTTGCAGTGTCCTGGGATTATGTGATCACCTTTTGTGACCTTCTGACAAGCCTAGTCAATGGGGAACCCAGATTCACTTGACCAAGCATGTTGCTAACTTAACAACTGTAGCGATTCACTTAACAACTGTGGTAAGAAATGCCGTAAAATGGGACAGAGCAACTGTCTTGCTTAGCAAACGGAAATGTTGGACGCAGTTGTGGTTGTAAGCCGAGGCCGGCCTGTGAAGTCTTTTTCAACTGTGGCAACTCGAAAATGGCTGGACTTCAGCTCTTAGAATTGATATTATCCAGTATGTGTAATATTAATATTTCAGGAAGAGAATGTGCTTGGTATCAGTTCTTATTATGACTGGTTTCAGAAACATTTGTGCACATGAATTTGAAGACCGTTTCGGTAATAATCTTCCTCTGAGTGTTGAATTTCCTGTGGTTTGTAGCTAGGCGCTTTAATTACTAGACAGAAGTTAAGGAACAGAAAGGAAATTTTTCCCTCTTAATTTTTCGTGACAAAGAACTGATTCTCTGTAAATCCATTCATTAGCCTATCTAGTAGCATTAATTTTGGCCAGCATGGATGAACTCCATTTGCCTCGGTATTTTCTGGAGCTTATTTTTCCCCATTTCTAAGGTGCATAAAAGTACAGAATCGTGCATGGGTTGAGACATTCAGCAGCCTTTGCCAGCTTAGGCCTATATGCAAGAGTGAATGAATCACATTCTTGCATGATATCCTTCTTTGTGCTCTGTCAGGGTTGGAAGATGGATTATAGTTGGAAGCTGTGGTGTCAGCCATGCCTGTATGTAGTTAGTTCATGCACTGAAATATGTAATGTCTATGAACATTTTGGTAGAACTGGGCTTCTCTCCCTTTAAGAGTCTGGTGGAACCTGCAAGTCCTTTTCAGAAGAATGAATATAAATATCTTTCTTTCTTTCTTTCTTTCTTTCTTTCTTTCTTTCTTTCTTTCTTTCTTTCTTTCTTTCTTTCTTTCTTTCTTTCTTTCTCTCTCTCTCTCTCTCTTTCTCCTTCTTCTTCTTCTTCTCCTCCTTCTCCTTCTTCCTCTTCCTCCTCCTCCTCCTCCTCCTCCTCCTCCTTTCTATATCTGTATCTATATCTACATATATTTTCTCTGTATATAAAAGCGAAAGACCCCACTCATGCATCATCACAAAATCTCCAGAACCGTAAAACCTACAAACCTGAAATTTGGCACATATGTTCTTCTTGGTTTCTAGATGCTCACTAAGAAATGATTTTTTCAAAATGACCATCAGAACATTAGTATTTCGTATATTATTATTAACACGCTCTGATGCTAAGGAGTTCTTCTCCCCCTCCCCACCTGAGAAGAAATCTGTTCCAAATGCAAAACACAAGGAGAGGAGAGGAATTTCAGTTTTACTTTCACAACATCAAGCAGCTTTAGTACAGAACAGTTGAGCTAAGCCACGCCCAGGCTCCTTGCTGTCTCCTTGTTCACACAGCAAATACTGTTGCAGTTTCCGAACAGCCCTCAACTGTCTCACACACTGACAGGAAGTTAGCCAGATAAATACCGATGGATGCTGGTAGGCAGAGGCAAATCCCCCCCCCCCCTATTTTCCTCCCCAAAAATTAAGCCCAACCACATAGTTTCATAGCAAAACACAGGTATCGAGCTAGTATAAAATAAAATAGTTGTATTTTTCTCCCCTATCCAAGTTCACAGGCCCTTTAAATCTACTGATGGACTCCCAAAGTTTTAGGCTTTTACCACAGTACAACATGACCTATGAAGGGGCATGCATGATCTCTGCACCTTAAATGCCTGCATATCATCTGATTCTGATCAGAAGTTGGTTGATTCCACTTAAAAGAGCTTTCTGTCAGCTAAAATTGCTCTAAGAAGTGAGTCAAGTCCCAACCCACCTAACTTGCTGCTATTTAATAAGAATGCCTGCAAATTAGTTGCACCTTGCCTTGGATTTCAACAGGGAAGGAAGATAGGATATAAATATAATAAAAGCATTTAATGTGCATGACCCCAAACAAAAGAATAAACTAGGAGTTCTGGTTTATTAAATGTTATTGTGCCCCACAGCCTATTCATTCATTTCCTTTCCATGAGTTGGTGAATATCCTACACAGCAGAATGTTAACAAGAACCTGGGATTGTGGTTAAATATGTTTTAAAAGCCAGATTTTGTAAAACAACAGTGATCCGTGGTTTGTAAATCTGTTTCTTTGTAATTCCTGGTTTAGAGACAATATTGTACTAAATGTATATGATTACTTTATCCATTTACTGTACGTTCTGCTTGCCCAGAGATACACTCTGCAGATTGCATTTTAACAAACCAGAATTCCTAACTTGTTCCATATGATGGCACATCCTGTATTGATTGATTGATCAGAATACAGAAGACAATAATAAAACTATCTATAACATAATAGAGCAAGTAAGAAAGAAAACACAGTTCCTATTTCTGTATCATCTCTTCAGTTCACTTCAATAAGATCCATGTTTCCAGTTCTCAGTTATGGTGTTTTATTCAAGTAATGCTGGCTGGGGGAATTCTGGAAATTGAAGTCCACAAGTCTTAAAAGTTGCCAAAGGTGGACACTCTTGGTCTAAACCCACTTGCCTTTCTTTTGTTTTCCCAAATCCTGTAATCCAAAGGTTCTAAATCCTTCCAAATTGTTTCAGAAAGAACCCTGGCATCTTTCTGGCATCATCATCATCATCGTCAGGCTAGACTTAATTTCTTGACTGCTGCTTTCAACTGCAGGAGCCCTCTCAGTTTCCTGTGTTTGTTTTTCAAGGGATCCAGCATGCCCCTCGCTAGAAGAAAATGCTGACAGCTCTTTCTATCTCGTGCTGAATAATAAGCTCCATTCGGCACTCTGATCCGATGAGCTGGCGGGAGAGAAAAGTTGGAAGCATGTTGTTAGTCAGGCAGGGCTCATTCCTGTTTTCAGATCGCTCCTGAATGACCTTAACTGGTGGTGGTCACCAGCTGGAGAGGGCTGCTGTTGATTAATGCATCTGTTTTGGAGATGAAGGTTGGGTGTAGTTCGCAGCAACTGGCCATTGCCAATCGCCATGTTGTTTGCCATACGCTTTCAAGGGTAGCACTGAAAGAATACAGGTAGTCCTTCACTTACAACAGTTAATTTAGTGATTGTCAGAAATTACAACAGCGGTGAAAAAAGTGACTTATGACCAGTGGTGGGATTCAAAAAATTTTTTATTTCCAGTTCTGTGGGCGTGGCTTGATGGGCATGGCAGAGGACGGATACTGCCAAATCCCATTGCCTCCCCATCCCACTAACCTGCTTTCCAGCTCCGTTCTCCTGTGCAGGGCAACAAAAAAAGACCCAGCCGACTCAATGGGGGGGGGGGGGGGCAGAGAAGAGATGGGGGCGGGGCCAGTCAGAGGTGGGATTTGCCGGTTCTCCGAATGACTCAAAATTTCCGCTATCAGTTCTCCAGAACTGGTCAGAACCGGCTGAATACCCACCTCTGCTTATGACCATTTTTCACCCTTACGACCATTGCAGATCACATGATCAAAATTCAGAGGCTTGCCAACTGACTCATATTTACGATGGTTGCAGGGGTCACGTTGATCTCCTTTTGCGACCTTCTGAAGCAAAGTCAATGGGGGAAGCCAGATTTGCTAAACCAACCCCCGTAACCCATTTAAAAGCTGCAGTGATTCGCTGAACAACGGTGGCAAGAAAGATTTGTCGAACGGGGCAAAATTCACTTAACAATGGTTTCACATTTGGTCTCAATTGTGGTTGTAAGTCGAGGACTACCCATACACTTGCATTTAGAAGCAGCTGGGACAGCCGTCGGCGCCACAGCTACGAATGTAGAGATGCAACAATCCACACAAAGAGCACACAAAGGAGAATAAAGGGCAAAGTAGGGGCAAAGTATAAGCGGTAGGCTTTCATTTTGAAAAATCTGTGCCATTGATCCGTTTGGATTGTTGCTGAGAATTTCCCTTCCCTGGAGAGGAAGGCAGAGAGGAGAATCTCCCTGCCTGCTTTTCTCTCTGACCCTGCAAACAGCTGCCTTTGACTGCTCTGCCATGTGATCTTTAATCTTGAGAGAATATGGCCTCAAAACAGAAAAAAACGCCGCTCTCTTTGGCTCTGCTTTTTTTCTTTCTTGATTTTTCTGCAGTAGCCCTGCCAGCTTTCGCTGAATCTGTACCTGATCTCAGCATACTTTCTTCCTTCCTTCCTTTCTTTTTTTTTTGCCATCTGTTTCCCAGGTGCTGCTACCTTGACTACGTCTTGACAGTTAGGTCTGAAATCTAGCGATTTATCATGGATCACCTGTCAAAAGAAAAAAGAGTTTTCGGTCTCTTTGTAGAATTAGTTTTCTCTCTGCTGTTGAGGCCCAGGATTGTTTCGGCCTCCATTTTCAAAAGTTAACACCTGCAGTCTTCCTTTCTGAAACTGAGGGCTAATCCACCGGCATTCAAATCTATTAAAAGCTTCTGCCTTTGGGAGGTGGGGCGGCAGCAGTCAGTCGCTGTGACTTGGTCGACCTTTCAAACCTAAATTATAAATAAATCAATAATAAAGACAAATAAGGTCCCATGCAGAATTGTCAACTTGATCCTTCCTTTAGAATAGATTCAGTCTGCCACTTGTGTGGGTGTGACCCTGTGTGTTAAAATGGCCAACATTTTCTTCTGTATGTACACATGGGCCTGGGGTATTTATTTTCCCCATTCTTTCCCCAAAGATAATGGGAAAGGTATTCTATTAAGAGCTGTGATGGCGCAGTGGTTAGAATGCAGTACTGCAGGCTACTTCTGCTGACTGCCGGCTGCCAGCAGTTCGATTCTGACTGGCTGAATGTTGACTCAGCTTTCCATCCTTCCGAGGTCGGTAAAATGGGTGAGATTGTTGGGGACAAGATGCTGACTCTGTAAAACTCTTAGAGAGGGCTGGGAAGCGATAGTTAAGTCTAAGTGTTATGGCTATCCGAAAGTTGTTCCTGTTTCAGTAAATGTCTATGGAGCTTCGCAACCATCCAGATCATGGTTATCCCAAAGGTGCTTTTTCAAGAGTCGGCTGGACTTCCTTTGTTTTTCCTTGAAGACGTTTCTCTTCTCATCCAAGAAGCTTCTTCAGTTCTGACTGAATTGTGACTGGCCATTCAATTAGAACTGAAGAAGCTTCTTGGACAAGAAGGGAAACGTCTTCAAGGAAAAACAAAGGAAGTCCAGTTGCCTTTTGAAAAAGCACCTATGGGACATCCTGTTTCAGTAGTGCTGGGCTAGGGGTGACTCTGACCGTATTCAGCAGTATTGCCTGTGGTAATGCCCTCTTTCTGTTGGAATGACCATGGTTACTTTTCTTTCTCCTGGCAGGAAGAATTCCTGGGCTTCCATTCAGAGGACGACACTTTTCAAAGCCCACTGCGTGCTGCTCTAAGATCTAAAAGAGGTAAGGAATTTCTGTAGGCATCGGTTGGTGGTTTGCATCCTACCTGGCAAACATGGTCTTCAGGATTGAGCCTGAGCCAAACTCAAAAGATTCTCTTGAGAGTTTGATCTTCTAGCTTAACATCTCGTGGAGTTTTAGGGTTCTCACCCAAAACTTCATGGTGTATCAGTTGAGAGCATTGCAATCAGCAATAGTTGTCAGCCTTGCAAAGTGATAATCCCAACTGTTATTTGACATTTATGCTTTTAATCAATTTTGAGTGTCCCACAGATTCCCCCCTGCTGATGGGATCATATATGGGAGTTGTGATTTAATATGTTGCGGGAATTATCCCATCACACTAACCATAAGATAGTTTCTCTGTAGCAGGGGTGTCAAGCTCACGGCGTCATGTTGTCATATGACGTATCGCGACTTTCCTCGCCTTTGCTAAAATGGGGGTGGGCATGGCCAGCGCGTGCTGCATCTGGCCCACGAGTTTGACAACTTCCTGCTCTATAGTATATCGTGTTTGTCAGTTTGAGTTTAGGGTCAAAAGGTCTGGACTCAGCCAAACTATAGTTTCTGTAGGTATTGTACTGTCCAAAGGCTGATGATGTGGCTAGATCCGGCCATGGTGGCTGTCCTGGAAAATGCAGCCCATTTCACTTTGACCCAGTCTACCTGCGTCACTCCGACCTTGTCTACCCAATACGAAGAGGAAACATGCCAGCAGTTTGGGGAGTGGTGTCAAGCTGGCCACGCCCCCCCAGTTGGCTACATCCACCCAGTTGGCCACGCCCACCCCCCCCCCCCGAAGCCAACCACAGCCCTGATGTGGCCCTCAATGAAATTGAGTTTGACCGCCCTGGAATAGGGCAATCTTCAACAGTTAATTTGGGCAGATTTTTTCTGGGGATAGGAAATTGCAATTGACCAGCAGTTTTGTGAGTGCCCTCCTGCGCTTGAGTCCATTTTTTTTTACAGCTAAGATTTCTATCTCTTCGTACAGGTACCTCTCTGCTATCGCATGGCAGGAGGAAGAGGGCATTTGCTGAGGACTCCGTTTCCAAGAGGCTAACCAAACAAAAGGCGGTGGAGTCCCAGCGAGAGCGTATGGTGAAAGCTTTGGCCGAGCTGCTTCAGAGGACCAAAGGGACTCCGGGAAGGATAGGCCGACAAGCAACATCTGGTCCAAAAGTGGTCAGGATGCTTCCTAAGCAGACTCAAGCTGACCCAGAACCTGCTGACCCATTAAAATCCACCGCCCCTCCCCTTCTTCCACCACCGACAGAGAAGACACTCAATTCCACTGTCTCACCCAGGCCACGAGGCCGGCCACGTGGCTCCTTCAGAAAGAAACCAGTTGCAAGACCTCCTCCCGAGAGCACCAAAACGTCATCTTCCATCCCGGAGCCTAACAATAATATCCAGCTGCCCTCCTCGTGCGCAGAAGAAATCAGTGCATCTTCTGAGCCGGCCGAAGCGTTGAAGAAACCACCGCTCATCCTCAAGTTCTTCTCCAAAGCCAGGCGGCATAAATCTGGCCAGTTGGTGGTGACTCATGTCCGACTAAAGACCCAGGGTCACCGAAGAGGCCGGAAGAGGAAGTGGAGCGTGGTGCCAGAAAAGAAGCTCTCCCCGCTTCCTTCGGAGACGGTGTCTGAATCGGAAGCAGTTTTGTCAGAGCCGGATACCTCTGGCCCAGAACCCAAACAGAACGAACCCCCTGCTCCCCATTTGCTGTCAGAGAATCCTGCCCCCGAATCATCTCCTCAGCCCAAATCCCCAGTCTCAAACCCAGAGCCAGAACAGGAGGCAGTGGTCCAGGAACCACAGCCAGCCCCAGAGGGCCCTGTCCCAGAACCGGAGCCCCCTGTCCCAGAACCAAAGCCTTCCATACCCGAAAGTGACGCTCTTCCTTCGCCCAACCAGGTACCTTGGAAACAGGAGTCGCAGCAGCAGCCCTGTCCACAAAGCGACAGAGCGGCTCTCCTTTCCGAGAAGGGGCCTTCTAGGGTTGCCCTTTCCATGAGGGCACGGTGTTTGAAACGGGGTCGTGGGCGGCGCATGGCAACTCAGCCGTTACCAGGCAAGATGAGGGAGGAGGCCGGGGGAATGGCTCAGCAGTCCGGAGTTGCTGGCTCCGAGGAGGCCCCCGCTCTCAAAACCACCTTCCTGAAAAATATCCGTCAGTTCATCATGCCGGTGGTGAGCGCCCGGTCGTCTCGTCTCATCCGGACCCCCCGTCGCTTCATGGATGAGATCCCGCAGAAGGCGACCAAGCTTTTGGAAAGCCCTGTCCCCGACGGGGCCTTGGACAAGCAGGAAGCTTCTCTGTTGCCATTGCAGGGTCCCCCCCAGCAGCTGAACCCCTCAGTCCCCAGTTCTCCAGAAAAAGATACCTCCAGGGCCCCGTCCTCCCCATCTTCCCCTAGCGGGTTCCACATGACTTCCCCAGCCTCGGCCCTGCCCGAGAAACGGCGGTCCATCCTCCGGGAACCCACGTTCCGATGGACCTCACTCAGCCCCACGTTGTCCCCCAAAGATATGGGCAAGGCTCTCTTCCAGGTGCCTAGTGAAGATGCATCTCTTGGGCCCAGTGCGCCAGCCCCCGTCCCTTCCACCCCAACCAAGCGCACTCCCTTGCTACGGGCCCCCCAGTTTACACCTAGCGAGGCGCACCTTAAGATCTACGAATCGCTCTCGGTGTCTCCCGAAGAGTCTGACCTCGTGCCGGCTTCCCCCGAGGTCAGAAGGGACCCCCCGGTGCCGCTGCAAGAAGCTACCTTGATTTCCAACGAGCCCGTGGTGACCCGCAGTGGGAAGAAGCTGGTGGGAAGGACCAACCACCTTGCTTTGCCCCTCTTCCCAGAGGTCCCCAAACCCCTCGAAGCACAGAGCAAAGAGCTCATCACCATGGAGGACGTCAATTCTCCCGGCGTGGTTCACAAGGTGGCCATCCGAAGAGTCCTGCCTCCCTCTTCCGCCCAAGCGGAGGAGCCAGAAGAGAAAGCGGCTGGCAGTTCGGAAAACGAAGCGGAGCCCGCAAGCCTCTCTTCGGAGGAAGTGAAGCCCCCCGTACAGCAGCCCAAGCCCGTTGCCCCGTCACTTTCCAGCATGGATAAAGTTTACAGCCTGCTGACTCGTGCCAAGGTGCAGCTGTACAAGATTGACCAGCAGAAGCAATTCAAATTCATTCCGGTAAGAAGAAATCCCCCCCTCACCCTCTCCCAGGTTGAGCGATGTGGGTTTTGGAATCGTAGCAAGGGCAGGCCACGTCCATCAGGGTAGGGGCAGGGGTGGGGCTGCTGGAGGTTCACAGGGGTTCGGGAGAGCTCCTAGCTAAGATTTTGCGTAGTTCGGATAACTCCCAAATCCCACTCTTGGCTGGTCCCACCCTCCTCAGAGCCCCCACGCAGCCCATTTTGAATGCAGGTAAGTGCAGGGCGGGCGCGGACACTCGGAGAGAGTGAAAAACGGTCCTTCCGGAAGTTTTAGCAAGCAGAATTATCAAGGGAACATATTGTAGATCAAGCACTCAAACTACTTTAAAAGTGGTGCAGAATTCAAAGAATTGAGTTTATTGTCCTATCTTTAAGTTCTGCTCCTAAGAAAGAAATCTAAAGGTTCTGAGATATTCTGAACAGTAAATGAGAAGAATGGGGATTGGGACAAGCTACCACCTATGGTTCAAAGGTGATAGCTACTTTGAGGCTGGGTTTATATTTTGCTCTAAGATAGGGGTGTCCAACCTTGGCAACTTTCAGACCTGTGGACTTCAAGTCCCAGAATTCCCCAGCCAGCATAAGAGCATGATTGACTAACTTGAAGTCCATAAGTCTTAAAAGTTGCCAAGGTTGGACGCTCCACACCATAATGGCTTGCCTTTATCAAACATGCTTAATGTGACCAGTGCCAAAGCTAGTGGCTGCATGCACACAATATGCCACGTATGACGATTGTCAGTCTTTTTTTAATGTGTTTTTGTGATAGTTTTTTGTGACATAGCCTGAACTCTAGCCATTTGGTAAGCTTATGGTTTGGTGTGTTTTGAAAAATCCTGTAATTGGATTCCTACAGTTACCAGGTTGAGTGTGCTATGTGAACACACGAAGAGAGACATTTTTTGTTTGGTTTTGGCTTGACATGTTGTGTGAATACAGCCCATCTGTTGTTTATTCAATTAGCCACAGTGAACATTGGATGGTTTAGTGTGATTTGAGCATGCCCTTGGGACTCTGCGCGCCTGGCCATATCTGTGTATACCATGCTCTGTTTCATGGGGAATGATTGGTGCTGCTGTATTGAGAGATTTCTGGAATGAAAGCTGCCATTGTGTTGGAAAATGGGCAGAATTGTTTGGGGAATTTAGTATTGAAGGTGTGTGGGGGGGTCCCAAACCATGTGGGTTATAATACTGGGGTCCTTTTCTTCTAGGGGTGTCAAAGTATCAAAGCCGAGGCCTTTGAGACTCCAAAACTCCCGGCTGAACAGGAGACGCCCACAGACCTCAACACGGCAGAAGACAAAAAAGAGATTAGAAAACAGGTAACTGACTTGCAGCCATGCAACCATCTTCCAAATGCAAAAAAAAAAGGGGAAACCTGGGCGCTGAGCTTGATAACCTCTCGCTTCACGGTTTGTTACTTAATACTGTGTGTGAGCTCAGCCCCTCACAGGCCTGTCAGCGCAACGTGGCTCAGCATGATGCATGGAGTCCGGCCCAACAGTTTCGAAGAATCAGCTCTGCTGCTTCTTGTCCCTCGTGATAATGGGAGTCCTTACTGCGTGTTCTTGACAGGGCCAGGAGTCCCCGGTGCAGGGCCCACGGATCAAGCACGTTTGTCGGCATGCCTCGGTGGCCTTAGGGCAGTCTCGTGCGATGGTGCCGGAGGACGTGCCACGCCTCAGTGCCCTGCCTCTGCGGGAGAGGGAAGAGATTGCTGCGTCGCCCACCATAGAGGGTGAGTATTTGTGAAAGAGATTGGCTGAAGACTCAACCTGCGCCTTCTGGCCTCGCGTTGTCACCGCTGGGTAAACCTGTTCCCTGAGTAAATTGTCTACCTCAATGTGTAACGCCTGCCAATGACATCACGAGGCTAAGCTTTTATTCAACTTTGGGTGTAATAAACACAGAAAAGGATTGGAACACCTGCATAGGCTTAGACAGAATAAATCTGTTTGCTTGTTTGTTTATCCCAGGGGGAAGAGAAGAAGAATCGTGACTTAGTTTGCGTGGGGGGGAAGAAGCAATATCGAAATAATATAGCTTTGGGTTCCTCCATATGCTTACAAATCAGTATGATGATCCCTGCAGGTGCTGATCATATTCCCGGGATCATTTTGGTGACTTCTTAGCAACTCCCTTTTTGAGGATTGAAGCATATTCATGGCCGTTTTTGTTGTAACTGCAATTTCAACCTGTATTAGGAATACCTTGCAAGCCATAGCTGAACCATTTTTTTTTTTTAAAAAAGCCAGGTTCTTAACTCTCATGGTTTTGGCTCTTAGGTCACGCTAGTTGCCTCTTATAGCAGTGGTGGTATTCTGGTTCAGCCCGGTTGTGCCGAGCCGGTAGCGCCGATGAGCAGCAGAGACAGACCCGGTTCTCTCTGCTGCTCTGGTGTTGGGCCCACCCACCCGCCTGGGCTCCCATGCTCACCTTTATTCCCTGCTTTTGAAGCGCAGCTGCTTTGCGCGCACGGCGGCTGCTGAAGCGACAGGGAGAGTGCAGGCTTGCAGGAAGTGAGTTGGAACACCTCTGCGCCTGCGCAAAGTGCGCATTTGGCCCACCAAGCCACGCCCAGCAAACCGGTAGTAAAAATATTTGAATCCCACTACTGTCTTACAGGGTTCAGATGGGGGAGTGAGAATCTGGATATGTCCTATTGTGGTTTATACAGTTGAAGAGACAGGTTTCAAAGAATTAGCTTAAGCTGCACCATCCCTGCACCCAAATGTGCAATATCTACACCTTTGCTTTACCAAGCAAAACTCTATAACACGTAAATGCAAAAAAAGTCCTTTTATGGATGTCTTACAATACGAGTTGGACTGAAGCTTCTTCAGCCTGTTCCATCCACTGTTCCATCGTGGCACTTTTTCTCTAATGAAATCAGACTTTTGCTGCTCCCGGGATAAGATAGAAGTAACAGGTATAGAAAGTTTTATCTAACTCGGGAGTTCCCAAATTTCTCAGCTCATTGACACCTTCATGAAGTTTCAGATTGTTCGACTCCCAAACATTCATTATATGAAAATAATTCAATAAATACTATTTTAACTAACACTACTAGTACTGCTACTAGTAATAAGGACTATTCCAGATCACTCTTGCTGGCAGCTGACTGTGCATCTGTAGGTAATATCTCTCACTGCTGGCTACTTCACCTTCAGGATTACCATGTTTCCCCCAAAATACGACCCACTCAGAAAGTAAGTCCTAATTTGATTTTTACACATGCGCCCAATATAAGCCCTACCCCCAAAATAAGCCCCAATTAAAACCCCAACTACTCCAGGGTGCATGGGTAAAAATTAAGCTAGGGTAGGGATGTGGGGTGGAGTTGCCCTATTACTTACCTTCAGATAATTGCAGCCAGGCCTCGTGTCAGCATCCAGCAAAACCAAACTCCAATCAAAAACTCCGAGACAGGCATTTTCTCAAAGTTTCTTTTTATTGGAAAAATCATACTGGCACATCTGGGAAAACCCGAATCTGAGAGTTCCAGGTTTTCCTTCAGTAATTAAAATATACAAGTCCATCCCATCGTTCCATCACATGCCCCAATCACCATCCGTCCCAGCTTGAGACATCCCTTAAACCACTCCTCATCCAGGTGCAGGAATAACATGACCTTGACTGTAAAGAGGAATGCTATTATGTCTTAACTACACACGCTCCATGAAATTCCCCCTCCCAATTCCCCAAGCACAAGAATGTGGCAGCATGGAAGCTTTTGGTGCTGATATGGCTTCCAAAGCTGACGCGTCACACACCTTGACCCATTTCTTCTGCAGCCAGCAAGGCTTTCCTGAAGGCCTCTGTAGCCGATAACAGAGCTTGGGATCGATCTGGAGTTCTGTTATCAGCTACAGAAGCCTTCAAAAAGCCTTGCCATGAGTCAGTGGATGACATCCCCCCCTGAAAATAAGACCTGGTACCTTTTTGGGTGGCAAAAATATAAGACAGGATCTTATTTTTGGAGAAACACGGTAATGTGGAGATCTATAGAGATCTATAGAGACCCCAGAAGATTAATTGACCCCAATTGACCTTCCATCATTGATCAGCTACCTCTTGACCTCCAGCCATTTATCAATCTCTTGGGTGGTTCCATTGACCCTTGGAGGCCAATCCTGAACACCTTGGGGAACACTGATCTAACCTATCAAGTCAGAATTGTACGTCAGCTAATAACCACGGGTTCATTTTAGCCGCAATCTGGGATGGAGTTCAAAGAGGCTTACGGGATTAGAGATTGCAGCATGGAGCTTACAGTCAAGTTAACGTTTGGACTGTTCCACAGAGACCTCGTCGGCGTCTGAGAACGAGTGTGGCCAGCAGAAACAAGCGAAGCCAGATTCCGCCGTCAAGGCTACGCCGCCCCCTGTGCGTCGCCACGTCTCTCACCATCACGGCAAAAAGAACCGCATGACTCGCTGTGGGAAGTGCAAAGGATGCCTGAGGCTCCAGGACTGCGGCGAATGCATCAACTGCCTAGACAAACCAAAATTTGGCGGGCCAAACACTAAGAAGCAATGCTGCGTGTGAGTGTGCCTGGGAAGTCCCCAACTCCAGCCTTGTCCACTCCTTCCGTGCTTGCCAAGCATTAGAAATCAAGAGTTCAGGGTTTCATCCGTAGCCAAGAAGAAAGGCTCCACCTGTAGTTAAGTCTTTGTAAATGCTGATTCTACAGCGCAAGCCCTGGCTGCAAAATTTAGCATCCCCTCTCGACAGTCAAAAGCAACCTCTGCTCCTTAAAGGTAGGCAAGGCAGCTTTAAAAAATCTATAGCTACTTGCTGTGCATCTTCAGAGGAAAATCACAAGTCAAGAGAGTCAGCAGATAGGGGACTGCAGGCATTGACATCGTGATTTTTTTGTTGGTTGGATTTACCATATTTTTTGGACTATAAGACGCATTTTCCTCCCCCCCCCTCCAAAAGTGGATGGAAATATCTCTGCGTCTTAAACAGCAACTGTTGCCAAAGCCCCGCCCACCTGCCAGCCTCCACCCTTTGGCCTCTGCCTCCTAGCAATTTGCCTCTTTGCAGCAAGTGGCAAACAGCCTGTTCCACTTTCAGCACAGCCTGATTAGCTCAAGCAGCTGATGGTTGGTTGGAATTGCCTCCCGACGATTAGCTGTTTTGGATTGCAGGGATTACCATCATCTATTTGCTGCCTCTGCACGTCCCATTTTTGGCCTCCGTGCGCCCCATTTTTGGCCCAGAACGGTCGGCAGGGATTGGAACGGGTGGAAAATAGGGTGCGCAGAGGTCGAAAACGGGGAGCACTGAGGCAGCAATAGGCAATGGTGATCCCTGCAGCCTGAAACAGCTGATTGTCGGGAGGCCGAGCCAGACAATCAGCTGCTTTGTGCTCCATCAGGCTGCTGTTTGCTGCAAGGAGGCAAATTGAGAGGCAGATTTCTCTTCCCCCCCCCTTGTTTTCCTCCCCAAAAGCTAGGTACGTCTTACACTTCGGAGCATCTTATAGTCCAAAAAATACAGTATATCCCACTTTTCCTCTAAAAGCTCAAAGTGGCTTATATAATCCTCATGCTGTCAGTTTTATCCCAGCATGGACTGAGTGATGGCAATTGGCCAGGGTCACTCAATGAGCTTCCATTAAGTGTGGGCTTTATTACAAGATTCCCTTAACAGAGTTAATACCTAAACCAAGGATGTCTAACTTTGGCCGTTTTTTAAGACTTGTGAACTTCAGCTCCCAGAATTCTGCTGGCTGAGGAATTCTGGGAATTGAAGTACACAGGTCTTAACGTTTCCAAGGTTGGACTCCCCTGCCCTAAACCTTACACTATTATCCTTACAGACCCAAGTTTAAATGCCCTTTAAAGGTGCAGCCAAAGTTGAGTCAGAATACTAAAATCTAAGCACGGTGTGTTATTTTCTCTATATATCTATTCCACCATTAATGTGCAAGTTAAATAAACAAACTTCACTATGCTATACAGATTGTGATAAACATCCCAAGCTCTTACCAAGTTGAGTTGTCTAACCCCTTTCCTTGCATTTTTTCTACTCTCATAATTTGGCTCTAAGTAGGTAGTGTGTCACTTTTGAGTGTTCTGAAGCTGAACAGACCCCACCTTACCAGCATCTAACTCACTGCTGGAATTCCTTTCTCTCTTTCCATGACTTTCTTACAATTTTATACAACTGGATATTGCCTGCTGTGAGTCTTTGGACTCTAAAGCTAGCTATTATTAATATTTGCGATAGGGTAGGAAGGAGAAGGTAATTAGGCTAACTCTGTAGCCTTGTTTTCTTTTTCTAGTCTCAGGAGACTAGCCCTGATGATGTTACCTAGTTGGGTAATGAAACGTCTGCAAGAAAACAACCAAGCTCAGAGCACCAAGGACTTTTCTTATATGCACTCACACAGTGCTTAGAGTAGAGAAATATCCTGTTTTGGGGCATGATTTTCCTGGAACAGAAAAACAAAACAAAAATTCAATGAAAACAGGAGAAATATAGGGTGGAGAAAATAATCCTTGAAGAAAATTCTTAGAACTTCATAGCATATCCACTAGAACAGTTCTAGGTAACTTTAAAATGTGTGGACTTCAACTCCCAGAATTCTTCAGTCAACCTGCTGTCTAGGGAATTCTGGGAGCTGAAGCCAACACATCTTACAGTGGCCAAGACTGAAAACCCTGCAATGGAACCTTAAGTCTTCTCCCTCATGGGACAGTGCATAAATGTCAAGGAGAATGGAAATTCTTTTTCTTTTTGATAGGTATGAGGGGGCAAATAGAAATTTACAAGTTATGCAGGCAGGACGTTTTATTTCCCACAGCAGTGTCGATCTTAAGGGGTTTCATTTTAAGAGTAAGCCATCCTTCCCCCAACCTGGTCCTGCCAAGAGGTTGGTTTTTCAATTTCTACATCCAGCCAGCCAGTGGGAGGATTCAGATACCAAATACATTTGGAAAGCTTCGTGGGTCCAAATTATCGCAAGATATATGTGGGTTTCCTGATTTTAATAGGAGTCATTTTCCTGTCTTAGGACCCATGTGACACCAAGACCAACTTCCTACTTAATTAATCCAATGGACGCACCTTGTCCTGAGGAAGGCCTGGGGCTCTGTTTTGCTGGCTTTACTTAATGCCTGTGTCTAGCCTATAACAGAATTACAGAGTTGGAGGTCTTCTAGCCCAACTCCCTGCAGGAGACCCTATATCCACGATGGCGAACCTATGGCATGCATGCCAGAAGTGGCACGCAGAGCCCTCTCTGGGCACGCATGCCATTACCAGCTGCACCCAGCTGGTCTTTGCAGGAGCCAGAGTGCTGGAAAATGGCCTGAAAACGGCCCCAAAACAGGCCATTTTGGGGGGCATTTTCAGGCCAGAAACAGCCTGGAAATGGCCCTCCAAAAAGCCAAAAAACAGGCATGCATGCATCAGCCAGCTGGCTTTGGGTTTCCGGCGCTCCGGCATGCACACATGTACTCACGTTCCTGTTTGGGCAGTCGGTGCCAAAAAGATTCGCCATCACTGCCCTATATCACTCCAGAAAAGTGGCTGTCCAATCTCTTCTGAAAAGGCTTATAAAAAGCCTCTGGTCTGTATGACTTAAGTTTCAGTGGCTGTCAAATGTGAATTCAGTTAGTGTGAGGTGTTTCCAGCATCACGAGGCATCCAGAGCCCACCCACTCCACCTGCCTTTTTAAAAACATCTTTTAAAATAAATAATTACCGGAAGTTGGCATTGCTGCCAAACCATCAGACTCTGGCATATTTTCAGGAACGATCCTTGTTCCCCACCAAAGGCTAACTGTGACACTAGAGAATTCAACATTTAATCAGTGGGTATTTCTACTTAATAGTCCCTTGTGGCAGCCATCTTACCCTTTGTGCTCTCCCAACGCCCAGGTGTGTCCCCTCCTCCCAAGCTTAAGTCCTCCTGGCTTATTTCTGAACCCCTGGGCTGAAGAGTCTGTTGGAGGTAGTTTTTCTTTTTTCCTCTCCTCTGACAATGTATGTCTGGCTGACAGGTATCGGAAGTGCGACAAGATTGAAGCACGGCGAGTGGAACGGCTGTCTAAGAAAGGTAACAGTTGAGTGGTTGAACATGGCTGGACTAATGTGCTCCTGTGAGTTGGTTGCGTGATCATGTGTGGTCTCTTCTCTGTGTGTGTTTTTGGTTTTCCTGTTCGATATGATATGACTTTCTAGTCAGGGGCATTTTTTTTTCTGAATATTTGTATACCTTTGTATAACCATACTAGCTAAAGTCCAGCCCATACCAAAGGGCAGGAATTCTGCACTGAATGTCCAAACTTGGATGATGAGCATTGATTTCTACATTATACCGGAATGAATAATAACATTTGACGCTTCACATCCCAAGTGCCTGTGTTTTAAGACAGGCTTTTTAATTAATGTTCTAGTAGTTTGCCTTTGAAAAGTTTTGTATAAGTCCAAAGCTAATGTTTCTACTGTCTTTAATTGTAGCATTTTTTGCAACTGTGTGTTTTTTGATACATTTTCATTGTTCCATCGATTCGGCTTTGTTTATTTTATCTACTTTCCTGTAAACCACATGGGGCGTAAATGTTTGTGGAGAGGCGGGTTTAACCAATGGAAATGACCATTGCTAATGACTCACTTTGTATATTGGTGGGTTTCTACTTTGCAACTTGTGCGGATTTAACATATTAAATTGTAACACGGCACGATTTTGTGAAAGAAGTTGAAATGTGGTATGTAAACCGTCAGGGATGGGGAAGAAGCATTAAGGCCCATGAGAAGAAGAAAGGGAAGGTCCATCCGGGGGAAGCATGTAGTGTTCCTGGGAAGAAACAGTACTACCCTTAAGAAAAACTCATTCCCTTGTCCACAGAATCCTCCTTTCTTTTTTGGGGTGTGGGAGGAACATATTCCTCCTTATGGTATGTTTCTGTGTTGCAGTTCCCTACATATTTGTTGAAAATACATGCTTGTTGTACAACATTATCAACAAGCCCCCAAAGGCGACTAGCCCGCTCTAAGGTTGAGGGCTTTCAAGGTGTTTTGTACTGGTCACAGGAGTGGGGAAACCCACATGAAAACCAACCGAAGTTGGCAGAGAAGGAACTCAAAAACATGTCCTCTCCTGCCAGCCCAGTCAGTCACCTTGGATGACCAAGGCAGTCATTAAATATTAAGGTCATCGAGTGAACGTCAGCTCCTGAGGATCTGCGTACAGAATCTGTGTCATAAACCAAATCATGCATTATGTGGCTTGTTGATAAACATACAGAACATCAGATGTCCCACTCAGGAGGATCCAAACTCATCTGCTGCCCCCCAGGATACTGCTGTGCTGCTGTTGAACAATGTCTGCTCACTCACACTCTCCCTGGCCTGTTCCTGTTTTTGGAACAAAGTCTGTTTCATGAAGGGTAGTTTCCAGGGAATCTTTTAATAAATAAATTTCTAATGCAGTTTGCTTCAAGAACATCGAGGTGGGTGGCAGAGGCCCTATTGAGTTAGGACGAGTTAATATTGGGCTCCCATACTTTGTGCAGTTAGGCCTCAACACTTTAGCAGCAATTCATTACTGTTGGGACTTGGCCTTTCATTTTGCTTTTTATTTCTCGATGAACATTGCAGTCGGTTTACTTTTGTAGGCTGTCCAGATCCAAAGATCTGAGGCCAGAGAGCTGACCTGTGCTTGGCTCAAAGGTACTTTTTCAAGAGGCAACTGAACTTCCTTTGTTTTTCCTTGAAGGCATTTCGCTTCTCATCCAAGAAGTTCAGAACTGAAGAAGCTTCTTGGATAAGAAGTGAAAAGCCTTCAAGGAAAAACAAAGTCCAGTTGCCCCTTGAAAAAGCACCTTTGGGACAATCATGACTCCATAGATAAAGGCCTATTTTTAGAATTGCTTTCTGAAAAAAAAATGTGCTTGATTGCACAGGCTTTATATTAAAATAAATTCTGATCTAGCGCAATATTTTACATTAAAATAAAATAAATTCTGATCTACCGCAATCACAGTTGATCTTTCAACCAAGGAAGCTGTTTCACATCAGTTCAGACTTTTTGATCATCATGTCATGGCTGGCCTAGCTTTTCCCCACTCCTGCTATTTCTCCCCGGAGCTGCCAAAAATTGAATTAGGGACTTTCTACAAAGCGTGAGCTCTTATCACTGAGTAGTTGCCCACTTTTCTGTGGATACTAATTGGTCTAGTGATCTGGTTTAACATATTCCCGGCTCTGGATCTTGCTTCTTCTTAATGTGTATTGCCTGTAGCCATTACACTGAATTGTCCTTGTTTTCCCCTAGAATGTGCTGTTCTTTTCACTCCCCTTGTTTCATGCTGCGACAAACACATCTATCCCTGAACTATGGTACCTGTTGCAATTTGAAATGCTGTTCCATCTAGTTGACATTCCTGAGCAGGCTAGCTTTCACTAGTTCCATGAAACCTGAGATTGGTGCATCAAGGTTCCCCATCTGGTCCATCTTCCAAATGCTAACCAGGGTTGGTCCCACTTAGCTTAAGGAAGATGGCTCCATCGCACAGCCTCCAGGCCACGTCTTCGATCCTGGGGACATAAGCTCCTTACTGTTTCTCTCTGGAGATGCATATTTGGTTTCACGGAAATATAGCCATTAAAGGGGATGTTATTTTAAAAAGATACCCTGTCTAGATCATTGACTCCTGCCCCAAGGCTATTGAACAGGCCTTTTGGCCTCAATTTTTTTCCTCTTAGCACCATTTCTCCAGTCACCTGCGTCCCCAACCAAAGAAAGAGGATATTTATCTTGGATCTTTTGTTTTCTCAAGCGAGGGATTCCAAAAAAAAACAAAAAACAAAAATACTTGGCAAACCCTCAGGCTGTTCTTCTGCTGCCCTTCCAATGGGAACGTGGAATCTGATCCGCTGCAATTTTAAGTTTTCATTATTGATGAGGATATAAGCACTTCTATGATATTGCCAAATGGTGCAGATTTTCTACCGCTGACATTAGCCGTTGCATTCATCTTGACCCATTTTTATCCTCTTCCAGAGTTCAGTTTTTGTAGGATCCTGTCCTATGGAAACATTTACCCTCTTAAAAGTGACTATTAAAATGCTATCTAACCTTCATACCCTGCTTTCCAGTGTTCTAATTGCTCTTAAGATGCCTTACATCCTACTAATCCTTTAAACGGCCTTGGGAAATGGGATATGTGATGCTCTTCTGTCCTGCACATGGGAAATTGGGGTTGCTGAGGCTTGCAGTAGGGAAAGTTCCCCATCCTGAGTCATAGCCTAGAGTAGGCAGTCTAAATATAGGAGCTCAGTTTAAACCCAAGTTCCTTGATTTGGGTGGTTGTGAAAGAACAAAACAAGTCATACCCACCTGTGGGCCGAATTGGTCCCTTAGTCCTGATATTCCCACTTCCTGTTACCCACTGCAGCTTTTCCCTAACCCGTGGCCGCCTCAGATAGTCCTGATCCTGTCTTTCACCACAGTTGAAGAGGCTTGGGACCCGCAGAGGTTCACACAGTGATTACTGGAACGAAGCGCATAGGAGTGGCTTAGTTGTATCAACATGCGTGAAGTCCGAGTTTACAGCAGACCTTTGACTTTCTTACCAAATCAACCCATTTCCTTGGCTCGTACAAAACGTTGAAGCCCATACTAAGGGGAAATGGAGCTAGGTTTGCACAAAATGCTAACCAGCAATAACAACAGCAACAACAACAACGACAAAAAGTACAAAATAGGAGAACTAAATAAACTTTGCTCCCTGGGCCAGTGAAACTGCTAACTGGCCTTGAATAAGCAGGTTGTTCAGATGTAGGTTGCCTCTGAGCCCAGGAATTTGGGATGGCTCTCAAAAGAAACTCACACCACTCTCCACTCTCACAATAAAACATCCGGAAAGTTAGAAGTGACCAAGTTTTTGTGATGCAGTTCTTGGAACAATATAGGTATGAAACCTTTGCTGTCCAATGAGCAGATCTCTACTCTTCCTGCTTATCCCTGCTATAATTAATGCTGTAACCCAGCCTAGCTAAAATCACGCATGCTTTCTGCTTGCTTATAAACTCATGTCTTCCTTCTCCCTCCGTTGATTCCCCCTGGTGCTTAAGTTCAGATGTTTCTCAACCTTGGCGGCTTGAAGATTTATGGACTTCAATTCCCAGAATTCCTCCTCCAATCATGTTAGTTCAGGAATTCTGGGAGTTGATGCCCACAAGTCTTGAACTTGCCAAGTTTGAAGGCCCCACGTTTAGATGCTTCTCAACCTTGGTGGCTTGAAGATTTGTGGACTTCAGTTCCCAGAATTCTCAGAACCCTGGGAGTTGGAAGTCCACACAACCAGGCTGAGAATCCTAGCTTAAACCTCGACCATCTATAAGTACCGCTTTAAATGCTCTTTTGCAAGGAGTCTCAGGCAGCAATTTGCCTCATTCTCTCTGTTCCCCTCCCACCCCCACATTTTTCGATCCTCTGGGACAGAGGTCTCCAACTTTGGCACCTTTAAGACTGGTGGACTTCAACTCCCAGAATTCCTCAGGCAGCAGACCAGGAGTCTGCCAGCAAAGCTGGCTGAGGAATTCTGGGAGTTGAAGTCCACCAGTCTTAAAGGTGCCAAGGTTGGAGACCTTTGCTCTGGAAGAAACCGACTTTTAAAAGTAAGACTGTAGCCCTCCCCCATCTTGGGGAATTCTGGGAATTGCAGCCTTAAGACCTCTGGAGGCCCCCAAGTGGAAAAGGCCCTTCTTAGATGGAGGGAATGTTGTCTGTTTGCTAAAGCTTGGGATGGGTGGAGCCATGGATACCATAGATAATGCTGCAAAGGTGGGAGGGGGTGGAGGTCCTGTCTTGTTTTTTGGGATTATGGGGAGGAAATGGGCAGGTACTAGGAAGGGGCTGGGCTGGGGAGGCCATTCTGACCTGAGGGGGGCCTGGCCAGAGGAGAGCCTGCATGCCTATGAGAATGCCCTCACTCGCTGTGCAGACTGGAGAACCGTTGCTTATGTGAGCAGATAAATCTGGGGAAGGAAGCTGAAGGTGGGGAGGTGGCAGAAGGATTGGGGGGGGTGGGGGGGATGGGGGAGATGACATTTTGCTTGTTCTGCTCTTGTGGGGTGGGGAAAGGAGGGGAGAAAATTGGAGCCAAGATTCCCTACTTCTTCAGCTCAATAATTCTGAGGGGTGGCTTGGGATAAATGCTAGAAGGGTGCAGCCTCCTTTTGGGGGAAATCTCTTTCAGCTGCTGAATCTCTTTCCTGCCTTACCTCCTCACTTGCTTCTTCATCCTTTTCCAAGCTTCCACTAAGGGAGCAGAGGCAGGAAGCTTTGGCCCTCCACCCATCCACCCCCTCCCTTCCTTTGAATTTCTAATTCATTTGTACTTCTGGGCCAATTAATTAACAATGGGAGAAGCAGGCACACACACAAAAAACTCTTAATGGTACCTTCAAGGGGTGGGGGGAGGGGTTGGGATCAGAGCCTTCATTCCACTTCATCTGCATATGGGAAAGTAGACAATGGCTGCTAGAAAGCAAGGCAGTTGCTCCTTGGGTTTGCTGTAGCAAAGGAGAATTACAATCCAGTGCAGGTTTGTTTTTTTTAAAAAAAAAACTTCTTGAGTAAATCCATAGTGCCTGACTGAAGTTGGATCTATAGGAGCTCAGAGCCTTGAGCTAAGGTCCTCAGTGTGATTAGGAAGTAAGGGCCTCTGAAATCCCATCTAAGGTTTTTTTTTTCTTCTTATCTCTTTGCTCCTAGCTGTAGAATGCTTAAAATCTCTTTTGTATTGGAAATGAGAAAGTAAAGAGAAGGACCATTTACCAGCCTTATACATAGGAAGACAGCCCCACCCCCCCACCCACCCCAAACAGGGATGGGTAGTGATTGTAAACCTAGATTGGTGACAGGAGGGTGGTGGGGATTAAAGCATTGCCACCATAAATGGAAGATGAGCTGTAGCTAAGGTAAGTGAGCTAATGAAGACTTGAGGAGGAGACCCTTAAGACGGGTCAATGGGTAAGCATAGCAACAGCTGAAGCCAAATGTGCTGGGTTGAGGCTTCTTCCACAAGGCAGGCAAGAGTTACCATCTCTCCCCAGGATTAAATCTGGGCTGCTAAAACCCAAATGCCCTTTGGTTGCAGCAAAGAGACACAGTCCTCTGGCGCTGAGCAATAGGTTGAGCTGAAAGTGGATGCTGGTAGAACCAAGGGCGCCTAACTGAGCAGGAGAGCTTTTGAATGTTGGTCTGGTCAGGCGTTCAGAGCATGTTGGGATTGCAGTCAGCTGCCTCATGACAAGTTCAAGGGTTTGCATTCATTTTCTCTCTCCCACCTCCCCACCCCTCCTCATGCCTTTATAAAGAGTCGGGGAGATCTCAACGGGGATGGAGGAAAGGGGAGGAAATGGTCCTTCTGCCCAACATCCACCTGCTGCTAAGAGTCGGGCTGCCGGGCTCTGCTCACCCATGCCTTTGTCTTCAGGCCGTACAGTAGTGAAGCCCATCGCCCACTGGGATTCGGAGGATTCTCAAGAGGAGTTTCCAGCCCCCTGGGAAGTCATGCTGGGGGCCACAGAGACCGCTGAGCAAGACTCTCTGTTGCAGCGTAAGTCAGCCCGGCGCTGCGTCAAGCAGAGGCCCTCATATGACATTTTTGAATCCTCTGACTCAGACACAGAGCCGGCCTCAGCCACTCATCGCCGGAAGTCTTCGCGAGACTCAGGTGAGCTGTGAGCTTTCGGGTTGCTTGGTCCAAAACGTTATTTTTTAATCAGGCCGGCCTGGTCCAGTAACTGTGTTTCAGGTTTTTAATTAAATTTTAATTGGGGTTTTTAGTTTTTAACTTTTAAATTGAATCTGAATTAGACAGCCGGATTAAATTATTTAATTTATTTTTAATTGTATTTATTGTATATCTTGTATGTTTTAGTAGGCTGTACACCGCCCCGAGTCCCTTTTTTGGGAGAGGGGGCGGTATAGAAGTTTAAACAAATAAAATAAA